>PVJN01031799.1:0-11746 GCA_004026805.1 Lasiurus borealis | reverse complement strand
GGACTTACAAGTCCAGGAAGCACACAGAACCTCACATAAAAGAAATCCAAAGAGGAACACACCAAGACACAACATAATTAAAATACCAAGAGCAAAAGACAAAGAGAGAATATTAAAAGCAGCAAGAGAAAAACAGTTTATTACCTACAAGGGAGCACCCATACAACTCTCAGCTGATTTCTCAACAGAAACCATGCAGGCCAGATAGGAGTGGCAAGAAATATTCAACATGATGAATAGCAAGAACCTACAACAACCAAGAATAATCTATCCAGCAAGGCTAACATTCAGAATTGAAGGGCAGATAAAGAGCTTCACAGAGAAGAAAAAGCTAAAGGAGTTCATCAACTCCAAACCAGTGTTATATGAAATGCTGAAGGGTAGTCTTCTAGAAGAGGAAGAAGAAAGAGGTAAAAGCCAAAAAATTATGAACAAATACATATCTATCAACAAGTGAATCTAAAAATTAAGTGAATTAAAAATTTGATGAACAGAATAAACTGGTGAATATAATAAAATCAGGAGCACAGAAAGGGAGTGGACTGTTAATTCTTAGGGGGAAGGGGGTGAGGGGTGTACAGGGAGAGACTGGACAAAAATCATACACCTATGGATGAGATCAATGGGAGGGAGCTAAGGGCAGAGGGGGGGTGGGAGCTGGGTGGAGGGGTGCTATGGAGGGGAAAAAAGAGAAACAAATGTAATAATCTGAATAATAAAGATTTAATTTAAAAAAATAAAATAAAATAGCAAACTCTGAAAAAAAATAAGAAATAAAAAATTCAAGATCAAGGTAGTCAATTAAAACCTTAAAAGGTTTTACATGTGTAAACTGGTTTCTATTGTCAATGAGTTCATAATTTGTCCAGATAGACTTATGTGTAGACAGAAATAACAACTAGAGTTGTCAGAAGACACTGCCTTTGCTGATTTAAAATAGCAAGGTTTCTTAAATAAATTGTTCAAATTATTGATTTGTTTTTTAAGTATTCAATGCCTGCCTATCAAATGTCTACACTGGGGTTAGGGTAAGTCACAGTCTGAAAGCTTTTCAAGTAGAAAAATATTGCATTCTTCATTGCCAATTCTTTCCTGTTGTTCAAGAAATCTCATCATAATTCCATCTACTGGGTAAGGAGCCAACAAAAAGAATTGTTCTATTTATTTCTATATGGCAGATGAGAGACTACGAATGAAGCCCACTGTTAGTAAGAAATCCCTTAGCCCCAAAGATTTATAAAGATTCCTAGTAACAGAATAT
The DNA here is from genome assembly GCA_004026805.1 of Lasiurus borealis. Classification (NCBI taxonomy): domain Eukaryota; kingdom Metazoa; phylum Chordata; class Mammalia; order Chiroptera; family Vespertilionidae; genus Lasiurus; species Lasiurus borealis. The sequence goes on along the minus strand of PVJN01031799.1, from coordinate 10,485 downwards.
TTTTACAAAAAAAGTTCCAATGAAAGCAAGCAAATGTATATATATATCATCCCTACAGGCCTGTAAAACCTAGTTAGTCATACAAGAAGACTTACGGTATTAAAATAGGTAGACCGAAGGGGAAAAACTATAAAATTAAAATACAGGATTGAGGAAAATGTGGTCATATTCAAGTATGATAAAGGCTGAAAAAATACTACACCACAGTCACATCTGTGAAGAGGCATGGCAATAGCCAATGGAAGAGGAAGGAGGAAAAAGCAGAGCAGTTCTCTCTCACCCTCAAGCCCTTGACCCTCAGTTACTGAGACGCTTTTGTATGTAGGAAGATGACTACACAAAGCAACCTTCTGAGTTGCTATCAATTCCCTATGTGATAATTTTATAACTGGGAGATTGAAAACACAGGAATTGTCCCCAACTTTTTTTCTGCAGTTATCCTCCTGTTCTGCATTGTCACTCTCTCCCCTTCATTCAACCACCTGGAGCCGTGGTCAGCAAACTGTGGCTCTCAAGCTATATGAGGCTCTTTGGCTCCTTGAGTGTGGCTCTTCCACAAAATACCATGGCCTGCCCAAGTCTATTTTGAAGAAGTGGCATTAGAAGAAGTTTAAGTTTAAAAAATTTGGCTCTCAAAAGAAATTTCAATCGTTGTACTGTAGATATTTGGCTCTGTTGACTCATGAGTTTGCCAACCACTGACCTGGAGCATTCAGACATGCTCTGAATTACAGCTTTACTACTTTCAAGCATACAAAATAATTAATCTATTTCACAAGCACCAAGGAGGATATGTACCTTAAGAAAGGATATGTATTTTTAAAGTCTGTATAATTATATATACATATACTCATATATGAACACACAATCATACATATTTCATATATATAATCATATATTTTATATAATCAGGCATATTTATACATAATAAAATTATAAAGTCTATAATATAGAATTACACATATTTATGTAAATAAAATCATTTATTTATTTACTTATTTATTCATGGGCCCTGCCTTCAAGATGTTTAAAGTCTAGAGAAGAATAAAACACAGGCAACTGCAATTGTGTCTAACAATTCTTTACCTCTAGTTTTGCTGCCTTTCAATCCACCCAGCAGCTTGGATAATCTTTCTAAAAAGCCAGATCTCATCAAGACCCTCCTTTGCTTAAAAGCCTGCATTGCTACTGGAATAAAATAAAAATTAGTGAGCATGCTACAAATGTACCAAATCTAGGCCCTACTGCTTCTGCTCCTTTCTCATCACCTCACCATCCTCCTCTTCCTCCCCTCTTCCTGGATCTTATATTCCCAGGCACACATTTATAAGAGACATACATTTCCTTGAAAGAACCTGGCTTTGCTTATGGAATTCTGTCTGCCTGGAATACCATTTCTTCTGTTCTACTTGATAAAGCTCCATCTTGCAGAGCATTCTAAACATCATCTCTTCTATAAAAACTTTCATTGACATCAACAGACAGAAATACACACACACACACACACACACACACACACACACACACACACACTGACACACAATGCCTTTATCATTCTCCATAGTATTGCAACACCATTCCACGACTGAGTCATAATACTGTGTACCACTCTGTACTGTGTGCTATTCAGATCCCCACCTCAAAACTGAGGACCTGGATGCCAGCTGAATGCTGGGAAATTGTCCTTGACTAAAATAAATGTTTTTGCCCAGGGCAGCTAAAATTTCATGATTAGTCAATAAAAAAAGGTGGAATACAAAGGCCCCCTTGTTTCAAAGTGAAACAAGTATGAAGTGCCATCCCTGATCCAGATCTCCTGGGAAGACTGAATGGTAACAGTTCAACTCTTTCCACTGCCCAGTTCCCTTCACTTTCCTACAGGGATACATCAGTGTAATACCCAATAAATTCCCTTTCAGAATATATTTTCCTGGAATCTTAACTTAAGACACTCTGTTTTACTGGTCAGTGGGATGTACAGAAAAATGCCCTCCTTTGTCCTGTTCTGTCTTCCCACTGGTTGTGATGTGGATGTAGTGACTGTGATCTACGTGTTCTTTGGACAAGGCCAATACCTTGGGATGGCAGAGCCTAAGTCCAATATCAAGGAGCTGCTCTATTAATATCGGGCTCAGAGTGATAAAGAAAGAGATTCCATTTCAGTTTTGTTTAAGTCTTCATATCCTTGAGTCTATATTATAGTATTCTGAACCTTAATAGCAACAATTGCCAAAAGCTACTTTGTCTAATGCTCAATTTTTAAAATTCCAATTTTTTTCAAATTTGCCAAATGTATCTATTAACCAAGATATTTTTCTATTACATTTTTATAGAGCTATCATGAAGTTGTGGTCCTCCAATAAGAGACTGAGAGAAGCTAGGATTCTAAGCTCCTCAGACCTCCAATCTCTCCCATGTCCCTAGCCCCTTTCTGGCTGTCTGATCCCTGGTCTCCCCACTCTCAACAATAACAGCTGAAGTTGTGCTTGACTGACTCTTCTTTCTTCAGTAAAGTGTCCCTATCTCTATCCTGGCTCATTTCAGCTGCAGAAACACACAAGTGGGGAATAGGCTAACTCAATGAGGCAGCCAGTAGATGTTTCTCTCTCATCTATGTTTCTGTCTCTCCTTCCTCTCTCTAAAATCAATAAAAACGTATATTTAAAAAAAAAACCTGAAGCTAAGGGTTCAGAGTAAAAATTATTGAAATTCAGGCCCTCACAAGGAGGAAGGGGTCCTGAAAAACAGTTAAACTTTTCAAGTAAGCTCTGAAAGCATATATCTCAGAAGTAAAGGTAAAGCTCAATTCTTAACTGAATGAAAGAGATCTGCCCCTACTCTGTTTCTCAGAAGAAAAATTAAATTCTCTCTGAATAAAGACAGCCTCAATTTATCTCTACAATTATCCACAGCCTCAATTTATCTCTACAATTCTTCATAAACAGTGCTATTATGGTGAAATTGTACACGCCTCTCAAATTTATATGCTTAAAGCCTAACTCCCAGTGTCTCAGAATGTGACTATATTTGGAGACAGGGCTTTTAAAAAGGTAATCAAGTTAAAATAAGACCACCTTGCAGGGCAGTGAGACACCAGGGATGCACAGAGCAAAAAGACCATGTGAGGACACAGTGAGAAAGCTGTCTCAGTGCCAAGGAGAGAGGTCTCAAGAAAAACCAAACCTAATTCCACCTTGACTTTAGATTTCTAGCCTCCAAAACTGTAAGAACATATATTCTATTGGATTTAAGCTACCCAGTACAGGGTAGTTTGTTCTGACAACCCTAACAATCTAGTACAAGTGCCAGCAGTTAATTTTTAATAAGGAAGAAAAAAAGAGAGAAACTAACCACAAACTAAAGAAGGGGAGGAGAATCCAACACAGAAAAGACCTATGGAAATCCAAATATTGAAATTAGAAAACATAATTTGAAATAGTTGTTATTAGTATTGTTAGAAATTTCAAAGAATAAAAAAGAAAGTAGAGGAATTCTAGAAAAATTTTAAAAGACAGTAGTTGCAATTAGGATGAGTTTAACAGCACATAAGACACAACTGAAAAGGAAGTCTGAAACAAATGAGACAAAAGTGGTCTCAAGGACAAGAAAGTGATCAACTATATCAACTGTCCAAATAAGTCAAGAAAAATGAGCATTGAGAAATTACTATTGGATTTAGCAACACAGTTTGGGTGAACTGATGAGAATAAAAGCAAAATTGGAGTGGGTTCAAGAAAGAAAAGGACAACAGTCATCAGAGACTACAACTATAGACAACTATCTCCAGTAGTGTTATTCTAAAGGGAAATGGGAAAATAATACAATGGCAAAACAAGAAGTGGGATAATGAGAAGTCTTTTTTTGTTTGTTTTTTTAGGTAAGAGAAAAAGAAAAAAATTAATCCCATCTCTGTGCTACTTAGATTCATCTGGTAAAGGAAGAAGAAAAAATTCCTCAAGTGATGTAGTAAGTAAATGGAAAGAGATACAAACTGAAGGGCAAGAGAAGAGATTAGCCTTAGAAAGGAGAATGAACAGTTTATCCATAGTAACAGAGGACACGGAGCCTCTGTGTACAGATGTGCATAGAGAGGCATATAAAATAGAAACTCAAGATGTTTGCTTCAGAATGCTTCTATTTTCTTAGTAACAGACAAAGTAAGGTCTTTACCTAAGGGTCAAGATTAAGGAGAAAATGTATAAAGTTTAAAAATAAAGTAATAAAATAGTTTTCTAAGAGAGCAGAAGAGAGTAAACTAGAGAAATATGGTGTTATAGCTGAGCAGAATTGAAGGATCCAAATAATGTCAGCCTGCAAAATATAAAGGAAATAACACTAATCTAGCTAAGGTAAAGGGAAGGAAAGGAGGGAGGGAGGGAGAGAGAAAAGAAGGGAGGAAAAGAGGGAGAGAAGAATTACTATTTATAAACTACAAACTACTTCCATCTCTTTAGACTCAGAATCTTGTCTGAGGTCTCTTCACAGACTTTGTTGTCTCATAGATCCATTCTTATAATCATATTTCTTTTGCCTAAAGTATATTTTCTTTTTGGAGTCAGAATTCTTTTTCATTCTCTGTGGCTTCCCCTGATCCATAGGAAATCATTATATTTTCCCATCTTTTGTGACACCATTATCTTTAGCACATACTTCTACCACTGTATTTAACACCACGTGGTATTTTTTATGTTAATCTTTATAATGAGCCTTCAGGCCAAAGACTAGCTTAAGCATTTTTATATTCTGTCTAGGTAACCAATAACTGTTTATACAAGGAACTGAATAGAAAATTTCCTACCTTTAATGAGAGTAACAAAACATTTTCAAATATTTTTTCCTAATGAGGAAAGTTAAAACCTGCACAAAATTTTAACAATATCTTACATGAATTGTATAATAAACATGATATGAAAAGCAGCATTGTACATTTTCTTTCTTTTAATTCATCTCTCTCAGCCTGTTGCAATGCCTAATAAAATCTACATTAGAAATCCATTCTTTCAAGTACATAAAATATAAATATAAGGAATATCCTAATTTTCTTTAAGAAAAAAAATTAACTCTTAAATGCAAGCAACTGGTGGAGATGGCAGCATAGGTAAACATCTACACTGCTGCCTCCCACAACAATTTCTAAACTACAACTAAAAGACAGAACGGACATCATCCAAAACCATAGGAAAGCTGGCTGAGTGGAAATTCTACAACTAGAAGGAAAGAGGGGGGCTCACAGAGACCCAGAGGAGCTGTAAAAAGCTGAGGTACAAAGACGCATGCGTGGAGAGAGGGGGTGCCAGAGTACTTGGCTGGCTTTCTCTGGCGGGAGGGAGACAGAGACTCTCAACAGCATTGAACCCCTTATTCTACGACACTAAACCCCAGGTCCAGCCGAAACTCGTATGGGGGCAGTTTGGACTGTGAAAAGGGAGAAGTACATGGAAATTTAGGGGAGTCGCAAAAGATCAGAAGTCGCATGGTGCACACAGCACTGCAGGCAGAAGACCAACTGATGATTGTGCCGCTGGCTTTCACAAATGGGCCACTTCTAACTGCAGCACTTCTAACTCCACTAAACTCCAGTTTCAGGCAAAATCCTGGAGACCCAGATTCATATGGACCCTGAGTGCTCCAGCGATTACCCAGTCATGTGAGACTTAGGGGCCTTGGTGGGCGGGGCCAACTGGAAGGCAAGGCGGTTCATTAAGCCCTGAGATTCCACCCCTCCAAAGTTCAACAGAGAGGTTTTTGCAGTTTTGCAAGTCTTGTATCATAAGGCTGAATCCAAAACAGATGTTCTCCCGGCATAGTAAAAATGCCAAGACAAAGGAAGAGATCACAAACAAAAGAAATGGAGGAAAACAAACGATTGGATATAGAGTTCAAAACCATGGTTATAAGGTTTTTCAAGAATATCCTAGAAAAGATGGATAAAGTTAGAGAGACCCAAGAGGAGATGAAAAAGAATCAACTGGAGATGAAAAAGAACCAACTAGAGATGGAAAAGGTCCAACTAAAGATGAAAAAGGACCAACTAGAAATTAAACATACACTGACTGAAATAAAAAATATTATACAGAGACCTAAGAGCAGAGTAGAGGAAGGCAAAAATCAAGTCAAAAATTTGAAATATTAAGAATCACAAAACACTCAACTGGAAAAGCAAGAAGAAAAAAGAATCTAAAAGTGTGAAGATAGTGTAAGGAGCCTCTGGGACAGCTTCAAGCGTACAAGCATCAGAATGTGGGGGTGCCAGAAGAAGAGAGAGAGCAAGATACTGAAAACCTATTTAAAGAAATAATGACTAAAAACTTCCCACATTTGGTAAAAGAACTAGACTTACAAGTCCAGGAAGCACACAGAACCCCATATAAAGGGAATCCAAAGAGGACTACACCAAGACACATCATAATTAAAATACCTAGAGCAAATGACAAAGAGAGAATATTAAAAGCAGTAAGAGAAAAACAGTTCATTACCTACAAGGGAGCACCCATACAATTGTCAGCTGATTTCTCAACAGAAACGATGCAGGCCAGATAGGAGTGGCAAGAAATATTCAACGTGATCAATAGCAAGAACCTACAACCAAGAATACTTTATCCAGCAAAAAGCTATCTTTCAGAATTGAAGGGCAGATAAAGAGCTTCACAGACAAGAAAAAGCTAAAGGAGTTCATCAACTCCGAACCAGTATTATATGAATTGCTGAAAGGTACTCTTTTAGAAGAGGAAGAAGAAAAAGGTAAAAGATAAAAAATTATGAACAACAAATACAAATCTATCAAGTGAATCTAAAAATTAAGAGAATTAAAAATTTGATCAACAGAATAAACTCGTGAATATAATAGAATCAGGAGCACAGAAAGGGAGTGGACTGATAATTCTCAGGGGGAAAGGAGTGAGGGGTGCACAGGGAGAGACTGGACAAAAAATCATACACCTATGGATGAGGTCAATGGGAAGGAGATAAGGGTAGAGGGAAGGGTGGGAGCCAGTGGAGGGGAACTATTGAGGGGAAAAAAGAGAAACAAATGTAATAATCTGAATAATAAAGATTTAATTTTAAAAAATGCTAGCAACTTTTCCAATATTACTCATTGGGTTGCCCTTCAGCCCGTCTTTGTGAGCAGCATCCTTCCTCACATCCACACAGTCCCATTCACAAGGTGAAAAGAATGGCTCCCAGGATTTATGCTTGTACATATGATTCCCATTTTTTGTCCACAACTGACCAGTGTGAAAGTGAGTACCTTAATCAAGTTTGCCTCTAAAAATTAGGATTTGGAGCAAAAGCCAAATTTAATCTCTCTTATGGAGGTTGAACTTGTTCCAAGTAATCTTAGAAACTAAATGAGTAGTGTTCTCTCATGTAAACCAAAGAAGTAAAAGAAATCTGTCTACAGGGGAGAAACATGATACAAACTCCTCCAGGATAGTTAATAAGAGAACCAGAAAGGGTCTGTTGATATTGTAACACCTGGTTCTGGATATAACTACTGCTCAATTCTTGAGTACCATGAGATATCCATGCATCCTCTGTATGCTTTAGTCTAGCTCAAATGAAATTCTGCTGCTTGTACCAAAAAAGTCACAAGAGAATTTTATTTAAAATTCTCCAACTAAATCTTAATGCCATTCTTCAACTAAGTAATGTGAGCAACTATCTATATATATAAAAGCCCAGCTACCAGAATAGTGGAACAGCCAGAATGACCAGAGTCACTGGTGGCTATTACATGCACTGCAGCAGCCAACTGGCCTGATTTGGGCCCCGATAGGCCCACATTCCCAGCTGGACTCATCCCTGACCAGCCTCCAACACCCCAATTGGGGAGGGGCCGGCCGGCCAACTATCCTAGGCCCCTCCCCACCACTGGCCCAGGCCCAATAGGCCCCCATCAGAGTGAGCTAGCCAGATCCTACCCATACATGAATTCGTGCACCAGGCCTCTAGTAATTAAATAATACAATCCATTTCCAATACTTTTCTTCTCATTGTGGTTCTGGCTAACCACAAGATTAACTTGGATGAGAAGATAGTTTGGGGATTCCACTGTGTTAGGTAAAAATAGATCTGTGTGTGGCTGAGACTAAAAAGAGTAGGGACACCAGGCACCTCAAGAGATGCTAAGAATTATAATGGAGGAACAGGTTTGCTGGAATGGAAGGGGACTAAAGTTAATTCTGTGCTTGTATACTTTGCAATTACCAACATCAAACCAAAGATACTATTATTGAGTTATACTCAAGAAAAACAATGAAATGCAAAGGGAGGAGCAAGAAGAGGAGGAAAAAATTAAGAAGGAGGAAGAATAGGAGAAGAATGATCAAGAAATAAATGAGATAAACTCCCAAATTCTCTTCAAAGTGCAAGAGGAAACATGAGCTGTGAATATAGAGAGGCCAGTTTCTGAATATGATAGCTCAACTGTAAAAAGAGAGAGGAAAAAAAAAGTGTTACTGCAGATTTTTAAAAACAACATGCCTGTTAAATTATTGGGTTTTCAAGCCCTAAAATTTGATGGAAAAAAAAAAAAGAAATCTTTTCCTTGAATTTTCCATAATTGGATTTTTTTCTTTAGTAAAACAAATACATGATTAATCATCAGACACCATCACAATAAAAAGTTTCTAAGGAATGGGCTAACTTCAGAACACTTTGGGTTTGGGGATTATTTTAAGATATTTTTCAAATGTCTGTGGCTTTTCCAAACCCAAAACATGTTTTGTGCTTTACTAAAACTCAAATAAGATTTAGCCAAGTACTTTTTTACATTTAATTTTTTAAGTTATGTGCATTTTATGTCAAAATTTAATTCTTATGTTCCTGATTTACTTATAAACAAATTATTGAAAGTTTGTTTTCTAAGAACTATTTGATGTCAACAGACACATATTATAGACTGTGAAAATTACATTAACAATCTTTTAAAGCTGTTTTTCCCTAGAAGCAGACAGGTGTGTTTTTTTCTTGAATTTAGTTAAAGCTCTTCCTTTCCCTCCCAATTTACACCCCCAAAGTAACTATAATATAAAAGCTAGCATTTTTTTAATTACATATGAAAAACATTCTGTTTTTTTCTAGTAATATGAATAAAGAAAACTGAGATTTTTCTTACCTTTTTTGCTACTTTTTCATTTCCTTTTTTCTACATATCATTAGTGGAAAAAATATTATGTGTTTTTAATAGAAAATTTTAATGCAAGGGATTTAATCTCCTAGAAAAAAAATGGCAGTTTTGGTAAAGACTGTGTAGCAAAGGCAAAGATAAACATCTCTATATATAAAAACATAAGCTACTGAACAACCATATTACTGAACAACTGGTCAACAGATCACTATGATGGCACTGATCACCAGGAGATAGGCACTCAAGGCACAAGATCAGGATCCCTCCTATCTGTATCAGGCCTGTGGAGATCAGGCCAAAACTGGCTATCCAATATCTCCCAAGGGGTTCTGGATTGCAAGAGGGTACAAGCCCAAGGGATCCCACTAATGCATGAATCAATGCACAGGGTCTCTAGTAATTAAATAAAGAAATAACACTACAGCACCATACTATCACTGCTAATGCTAAAACCAAAAAGACAACAGGCAAAATTGATAAAAAGCCATTGTTGTTTGCTGGTTCTCTAAAATAAGATGTAATCAAGACTTTATTAAAATATTTTTATGCAAACTTTACCACTTCATTTTCTCTTTAACCTCTCTCTCTCTCTCTCTCTCTCTCACACACACACACACACACACTTTAAAAATGAGATCTCAGAATTTGTTTTAAATTTTGTTTTCTTTTTTTATCACTTTTTATCCCCTCACCCACCCTCACCCACAATCTCCACCCCCATAATCACCTCACTATTGTCCATGTGAGACCTCAGAATTTAACATTTGACATCATAGTATGATCTTTGTAATCTTCTCTTCTGTAAAACCTGGTAGAATTATACAAACTCTCTTCAATAGGCTCTTTGTCTCTCTGTAATAAAAATATCAACAATAATAAAAAGTTTATAATTTATTTGAAAATATAATTCTGTATAATTATTTTTATGTCTACTTTAATTTATCCTTTAATATTCTATTCCTCCAATGAGAATTCTTTCTATTCCTACATTACTAGAGTTTAATTCTGTAACCTTCTATTCCTTTGCTTAAGTTGTTCATTTCTTTTTAAAAATAAATTTAGTGGTTCTAAGGATACAGCTGTACTGAAAATTTGCCATAAATTTTTTTGTCTTTTTGGAGCTTATGTTCCAAAATTTTATTATAAAATTAACTAAACAGAAAGGATAAGTAATAGTAAATCACTTAAAGTTAAACATTATATTTAAAGATATACTTAAGTGGATTAACTATCACTTTTGTACTCAAAAGTACTTCATGCTTAAGTTCTTTATAATTTCACATGATATTTGTGCATCTTCCTAATGTTTGCATCCAAAAATTATCATGAGTAATTATTAGGACAAAAAACATATT
>PVJN01031798.1:0-24606 GCA_004026805.1 Lasiurus borealis | reverse complement strand
GTTGTCAAAATGACTGGTAATGGGAAAAGAGTATCTATGTCACTGCCATTGAAAGAAAATTTGTCCAAGTGACAGGAATTGAGTATATGGTTGTCCAAGTTACTGTCAGAGATCAAGGGCTGGTACTAGTGACTGGCTTTGAGAATATGGTAGTGCTAGATCCAGAATTGAGAATCAGGTAACCCAAGCAACTGTGAGACAGCAGAAGCTTATCCAAGTGACTGTCTTTGAGAATAAAGTTGTCCAAGTAACAGGCATTGAGAATACGGTTGTGCATATTACTGTGAGAGTAGGAGCTTGTCCAAGTGACTGCCGTTGAGAAAAGGGTTGTCCAATTGATTGGCATTGAGCATACGATTGTGCAAGTGACTGAGCGAGAGCAGGGGCTTCTCTAGGTTACTGATATTGACAATAAAGTTGTCCAAGTGACAGGCATTGATAGGAGTGTTTTCCAAGGTATAGAACTGAGAATATCATTGTGTCGCAGGGCAGCTCCAATGCCTGTGTAGCTGGCGGTGTGGGTGAGTTCCCACAGAAAGGCCCTGTTTCCCTTCAAGGTGGTGTGTATGCATGTTTGTGTAGGCATAGCCAGTGGATAGATGGAAATGGGGGAGAGGGAGAGACGGATGGGGGCATGTACTGGGTGGTGGGAGGGCAATAAGGGAAAAAAATAAAATGAATTAAATAAATTAAATAAAGAAATGAATGAATGAATGAATAAACAAACAAACAAACAAATAAATAAATAAATAAGCAATGTGATGTGGACAAAGGGAAAAAATTGCCAATTTTTCCTCTGGAAAGACGAACCTGTATTTATGGCACTATTATTTGCTTGTCTCCCTAAACCCCTAACCAACAATAAGTATTATTATTATTTTTTTAACTAATAATAAATAAATAACATTAAGAAAGAGAGAATATCATTGTGCATGTGACCGTCTGAGATCAGGGGCTTTTCCGTTGACTGGCAATGAGAGTAGAGTTGTCCAAGTGACTGAGAGGGAGCAGGTTCTTGCCCATGTGACTGACATTGAGAAGAAGTTTGTCCAAGTGACTAAACTGAGAATAAGATTGTCAAAGTGACTGGCATGAGAATAACGTTCTCCATGTCACTGGCATTGGAAGGAGGGTTTTCCAAATGACTTCCATCGGGAGAAGGGTTGTCCAGTCCGTTGACATTGAGTATAAGGTTGTCCAAGTGACTGTCAGAGAGCAGGCGCTTATACAAGTCAAAGGCATCGAGAATAAGGACGTCCAAATGACTGAGAGAGCACAGACTTGTCCGATGGAATGGCTTTGATAATTTTGTTCTCTGATCAGTGACATTGAGAAGAAAGTTGTCCAAGTATCTGCCCCTGAGAAAAAGGTTGTCCAAGTGACTGGCATTGAGAAAAGTCATTAGCTTTGAGTATATGGTTGTCCAAGTGACTGTCAGAGAGCTGGGGCTTGTCCAAGTTAAGGCATTGGGAAGAAGTTTGTCCATGTGACTGTCATTGAAAAGGTTGTCTAAGTTATAGGCATTGAGAATATGGTTGTACAAGAGAATGAGAGAGAGCAGCGGCCTGTACAACTTCCTGGCTTTGAGAATAAGGATGTTCAAATGATTGTCATTGAGAATGAGGTTGTCCAAGTGACTTTCATTGAGAATAAAGTTGTCACACTGACTGGAATTGGAATAAGGTTGTCCATGTTACTGGCATTGAAATAAATTTTGGCCAAGTGACTAACATAGAGTATAAGGTTGTGCAAGTGACTGTCAGAGATCAGGGGCTTGTACAAGCGACTGGCTTTAGGAATAAGGTTGGCCAAGTGACTGAAATAGCATGGTCTTGCCCAAGAGGCAGGCATTGAGAATAATGTTATGCATGGACTGTCAGACAGCAGGGTCTCTGCCATGTGAATGGCATTGAGAATATAGTTGTCCAAGTGAGTGTCTGAGAAAAGGGGCTTTTTCAAGTGACTGGAATTGAGAATAAATTTGTCCAAGTGACTGTGAGAGAACAGAATGTATTCAAGTGACTGGCATAGAGAATATGGTTGTCCACGTTACTGGCCCTAATAATATGGCTGTCCAAGTAATTGTCAGAGAGCAGATGCTTGTCCAGGTTACTGACTCTGAGAATAAGCTTCTCAAAATTACAGACAATGAGAATAACATTGTAGAAGTGACTGTGAGAGATCAGGGTCTTGTCCAAGTCACTGGAATTGAAAAGAAGATTATCAAACTGAATGGCATTCAGAATATGTTTCTCCAAGATACGGTCAGAGAGCTGTGGCTTGTCCAAGAGACTGGCATTGAGAAAAAGGTAGTCCAAGTGATGGTGAGAGAGCAGAAGATTTTCTAATTGACTTTCTTTGAGAATAAGATTGTCCAGAAGACAGGCATTGAGAATATGGTTGTCCAAGTGACTGTGAGAGAGAAATGGCTTGTCCAGGTGACTGGCATTTAGAATAAGGTTGTCCAAGTCACAGGAATTAAGAATAAGCTTGTCCAAGTAACACTGGGAATAAAGTTGTTCATTTCACGGGCATTGAAAGTAAGGTTGTGCAATTGACTGCCATAGAGAAAAGGGTTGTCCAATTGATTGGCATTGAGCATACGGTTGTGCAAGTGACTTAGTGAGAACAGGGACTTACCTAAGTTACTGATATTAACAATAAGGTTTTCCAAGTGATTGGCATTGATAGGAGTGTTTTGCAAGGGATGGCATTGAGAATATCATTGTGTCGGAGAGCAGCCCCAATGCCTGTCTAGCTGGTGGTGTTGGTGAGTTCCCAAAGAAAGAACCTGTTTCCCTTCAAGGTGGCGTGTATGCATGTTTGTGTGGGCATAGCCAGTGGATACATGGCAATGGGGTAGAGGGAGAGACAGATTGGGGCATGTACTGGGGGATGGGGAGGGTTATGGGGGAAAAATAAAATAAATTAAATAAATAAATAAATAAATAAATAAATAAATAAATAAATAAATAAACAATGTGATATGGACAGGGGGAAAAAATTGCTAATTTTTCCTCTGGAAAGATAAACCTGTATTTATGGCACTATTATTTGCTTGTCTCCCTTAGCCCTAGCCAACAATAAATATTATTATTATTGTTATTATTTAAAAAACAATAATAAAATAATTAAAAACATTAGAAAAGAGAGAATATAATTGTGCATGTGACTGTCTAAGATCAGGGGCTTTTCCATGTGACTGACATTGGGAATAAGGTTGTCCATGTCACCAGCATTGAACTGAATGTTGTCCAAGTGACTTTCAGAGAGGAGGGACTTGTCCAGATGACTGGCATTTAGAATAAGGTTGTCCAAGTCACAGGAATTGAGAACAAGCTTGTCCAAGTAACTGGCACAGGGAATAAGGTTGTTCATTTCATTGGCATTAAAAGTTAGGTTGTACAAGTGATGGCCATTGAGGAAAGGGTGGTAGCAGTGAATACATGGTTGTCCAGTCACTGTGAGGAACCAGAAGCTTGTCCAAGTTACAGGCATTGAGAATAAGGTTGTCCAGGTGACTGGATTTGAGAATAAGTTTGCTGAACGTACAGGCATTGAGAATATGGTTATGCAAATGACTGTCAGAGAGCAGCAGCCTGTATAAGTTACTGGCTTTGAGAATAAGGAAGGTCAAGTAATTGCCATTGAGAATGAGGTTGTCCAAGTGACTTTAATTGAGAATAAGGTTATCAAAGGGACTGGCATTGGAATAATGTTGCCAATGTCGCTGTCATTGAAAAAAGGTTTGTCGCAGTCTCTTGCATTGAGTGTATGGTTTTCCAAGTGACTGACAGAGAGCAGAGGCTTGTCCAAGTGACTGGCTCTGAGAATAAGCTTGTCAAAATTACAGGCACTGAGACTAACGTTGTCCAAGTGACAGAGAGATCAGAGTCTTGGCCAAGTGACTATAATTGGGAATAAGGTTTTCACAGTGTCTGTCATTGAGAATAAGGGTGTCCAAGTGACGAGCATTGAGAATATCGTTGTCCAAGTGATTATCTGAGATCAGGGGATTTTCAAAGTGACTGGCTCTGGAAATAAGGTTGTCCAAGTGAAATGCATTATGAATAAGGTTGTCCAAGTGACTGTGAGAGAGCAGGGGCTTGGCCAAGTAAATGGCTTTGAGAATAAATTACCCAAGAAGTCGAAACCATTTTGGGATTCCAGGTTTGATTCTGGTCAAGGGCATTTACCTTGATTGCGAGCACATCCCCAGTACTAGTTTTGCAGAGGCAGCTGATCAATGTTTATCTCTCACCCATGTTCTAACTCTCTATCACTTTCCATTCTTATCTGTAAAAGAAATCATTAAAAAATAATTTTTTAAAATGATTGTCCAAGAGATTGCCATTGTGAAGAAGATTGTCCAAGTGACTGGAATTTAGAACACAAAATTCTTGCTGACTATCAGAGAGCAGGGTCTTGTCCATGTGACTGACATTGGGAATATGGCATGTGACTGACATTGGGAATGAGGTTGTCCATGTCACTGGCATTGAAGTGAATATTGTCCAAATAACTGTCAGAGAGGAGGGTGTTGTGCATATTACTGGCATTTAGAATAAGATTGTCCAAGTGACTGTCAGACAGCACATCTTTCCATTGACTGACAAGGAGAGTAGAGTTGTCCAAGTGACTGAGAGAGAGCAGGTTCCTGCCCATGTGACTGGCATTGAGAAGAAGTTGGTCCAAGTGACTACATAGAGAATAAGGTTATCAAAGTGACTGGCATTAGAAGGAGGATGTCCTTGTCACTGGCTTTGAGTGCATGCTTGTCCCAGAGACTGTCAGAGAGGAGGGCCTTGTCCAGATGACTGGCATTTAGAATAATGTCGTCCAAGTCACAGTAATTGAGATTAAGCTTTTCCATGTAACTGGCACTGGGAATAACGTTGTTCATTTCACTGGCATTGAGAATAAGGTTGTTGAAGTTACAGGCATTGAGAATATGGTTTATGCAAGTGACTGTCAGAGAGCAGCAGCGTGTGCAAGTTACTGGCTTTGAGCATAAAGATGTTCAAGTGATTGTCATTCAGAATGAGGTTGTCCAAGTGACTTTATTTATTTATTTATTTATTTATTTATTTAATGTTAATATTAATCTTTTTTATTAATTATTTATACTGCAAATGTTATCACTGATAAAGGTTGAATCTCCAAATTCTACAGCCAACTTATACAACTCAATAAAAGGAAGCTGAACGATCCAATAGAAAAATAGGCAATGGATCTAAATAGAACCTTTTTGAAAGACAACAGAAGGAAGGCCAAGAGACACATGAAAACAAGTGACTTTAAAGGAGGATAAGGTCATCAAAGTGACTGGCATTGGAATAATGTTGCCCATGTTGCTGTCATTGAAAAAAAGTTTGGCCAAGACTCTGGCATTCAGTGTATGGTTTTCCCAGGGACTGACAGAGAGCGGAGACTTATCCAGGTTACTGACTCTGAAAATTAGCTTGTCCAAATTACAGGCACTGAGACTACCATTGTCCAAGTGACTGAGATATCAGGGTTTTGGCCAAGTCGCTATCATTGAGAATAAGGTTTTCACATTGTCTATCATTGAGAAGAAGGGTGTCGAAGTGACTGGCATTGGGGATAAGATTGTACAATTGACTAAGTGAGAGCAGGGGCTTGTGTAAGTGACTGAAACTGCCAATAAGGTTGGCCATGTGACTGGCATTGATAGGAGTGTTTTTCAAGCGACGAGCATTGAGAATATCGTTGTCCAAGTGACTATCTGAGATCTGGGGATTTTCGAAGTGACTGGCTCTTGAAATAAGGTTCTCCAAGTGACAGGCATTGAGAGTAAGGTTGTCCAAGTGACTGTGAGAGAGCAGGAGCTTAGACAAGAGACTGTCTTTGAATATAAGAATACCCAAGAAGCCAAAACCATTTTGGGGTCCCAGGTTCGATTCTGGTCAAGGGCATGGACCTTGGTTGCGAGCTCATCCCCATTAGTAGGTTTGCAGGAGACAGCTGCTCAATGTTTCTCTCTCATCCATGTTTCTAACTCTCTATCCCTCTCCCTTCTTATCTGTAAAAAAATCACTAAAAATGTATATTTTTTAGAAATGATTGTTTAAGAGACTGCCAGGAGAACAAGATTGTCCAAGTGACTGGAATTAAAAACACAGAATTCCTACTGACTATCAGAGAGCAGGGTCTTGTCCATGTGACTGACATTGGGAATAAGGTTGTCCATGTCACTTGCATTGAAGTGAATTTTGTCCAAGTAACTGTCCGAGAGGAGGGTCTTGTGCATATTACTGGCATTTACAATAAGATTGTCCACGTGACTGTCAGAAAGCACATCTTTTCCATTGACTGGCAATGAGAGTAGAGTTGTCCAAGTGACTGAGAGGAAGCTGGTTCTTTCCCATGTGACTGGCATTGACAAGAAGTTGGTCCAAGTGACTACATTTTGAATACGGTTATTCAAGTGACTAAATTGAGAATAAGGTTGTCAAAGTGATTGGCATAAGAATTAGGTTGTTATTGTCACGGGCAGTGAAAGGAGGGTTATTCAAGTGACTTCCATTGGAAAAGGGGTTGTCCAATTTGTTGGCTTTGAGTATATGCTTCTCCAAGTGACTGTCAGAGAGGAGGGCCTTGTCCAGATGACTGGCATTTACTATATGGTTGTCAAAGTCACAGGAATTGAAAATAAGGTTGTCCAGGTGACTGGATTTGAAAATAAGGTATTTGATGGTACAGTCATTGAGAATATTGTTATGCAAGTGACTGTCAGAGAGCAGCAGCCTGTACAAGTTACTGGCTTTGAGAATAAAGATGTTCAAGTGATTATCACTGAGAATAAGGGGGTCCAATTGACTGGCTTTGGAAATAAGATTGTACAATTGACTAAGTGAGAGCAGGGGCTTGTCTAAGTGACTGAATTGCCAATAAGGTTGGCCAAGTGACTGTCAGAGAGGAGTGCCTTGTCCAGATGACTGGCATTTAGAATAATATTGTCCAAGTCACAGGAATTGAGAATAAGCTTGTCCAAGTAACTGGCACTGGGAATAAGGTTGTTCATTTCACTAGCATTAAAAGTAAGATTGTCTAAGTGACGGCCTTTGAGGAAATGGTGGAATAAGTAAGTGGCATTGAAAACATGGTTGTCCAAGTGACTTGAGGGACCATAAGCTTGTCCAAGTTACAGGCATTGACAATAAGGTTGTCCACGTGACTGGCTTTGAGAATAAGGTTGGTGAAAGTACAGGCATTGAGAATATGGGTATGCAAGTGACTATCAGAGAGCAGCAGCCTGTACAAATTACTGGCTTTGAGAATAATGATGTTGAAGTGATTGTCACTGAGAATGAGGTTGTCCAAGTGACTGTGAGAGAGCAGGGGCTTGGCCAAGTGACTGTCTTTAAGAATAACCCACCCTCAGGTGGTCTTTAAACATTTAGTAGCACCCTAAAGGAAGACACCAAGAAAGAGACAAGGAATTCTGGAAATAGGAACCCCACTTAGGAGAAAATGGAAGTAAATTCTTAAGATAACGATGAAGTGAAATCCAGAACAGCTAAGGAGAAAGTGGATAGAGGATTCTAGAAAAATATCTCCCAAAAAGGGGACTGAAAAATTAGCTGGTAGTTTCAACCATGCTAAGAAATATTTTAGTGAAATTACAGCAGGAAGATTAAAGTTAGGTGAGGTAGATAAGAGATCAATCAAAGGACTTGTATGCATGCATATAAGCATAACCAATGAACATAGACGCTGGGGGGGTTGGGGTATGCCTGGGAGGGAGGGGGGCAATGGGGAGACATGTATAAAAAATTAATAATAATAAAAAAATTTTAAAAAAAAAGATTACCCAAGAAGCGGAAACCATTTTGGGGTCCCAGGTTCAATTCTGGTCAAGGACATGTACCTTAGTTGCGGGCACATCCCCAGTAGTGGGTTTGCAGGAGGCAGCTGATCAATGTTTCTCTCTCATCCATGTTTCTAACTTTCTATACCTCTCCCTTCTTATCTGTAAAAAAATCATTAAAAATATATATTTTTTAAAAATTATTGTCAAGGAGACTGCCATTGAGAACAAGATTGTCCAAGTAACTAAAATTGAGAACACAGAATTCCTAGTGACTATTAGATAGCAGGGTCTTGTCCATGTGACTGACATTGGGAAGAAATTTGTCCATGTCACTGGCATTGAAGTGAACGTTGTCCAAATAACTGTTGGAGAGGAGGGTCCTATATATATTACTGGCATTTAGAATAAGATTGTCCAACTGACTGTCAGACAGAACATCTTTTTCATTGACTGGCAATGAGAGTAGAGTTGTCCAAGTGACTGAGAGGGAGCAGGTTCTTGCCCATGTGACTGGCATTGAGAAGAAGTTGGTCCAAGTGACTACATTGAGAATAAGGTTATCAAAGTGACTAAATTGAGAATAAGGTTGTCAAAGTTACTGGCAAGGGAATGAGGTTGTCCTTGTCACTGGCATTGCACGGAGGGTTATTCAAGTGACTTACATTGGGAAAAGGGTTGTCCAGTTCGTTGGTTTTGAGTATGTAGTTGTCCAAGTGACTGTCAAAGAGGAGGGCCTTGTCCAGATGACTGGCATTTAGAATAAGGTTCTCCGAGTCACAGGAATTGAGAATAAGTAAATGGCACTGGGAATAAGGTTGTTCATTTCACTGGCATTAATAGTGAGGTTGTCCAAGTGATGGCCATTGAGGAAAGGGTGGTATAAGTAAGTGGCATTGAATACATGCTTGTCCAAGTGACCGTGAGGGACCAGAAGCTTGTCCAAATGACAGGCATTGAGCATAAGGTTGTCAGGTGACTGGCTTTGAGAATAAGGTTGTTGAAGGTACAGGCATCAAGAATATGGTTATGCAAGTGACTGTCAGAGAGCAGCAGCGTGTGCAAGTTACTGGCTTTGAGCATAAGGATGTGCAAGAGATTGTTATTCAGAATGAGATTGTCCAAGTGACTTTTTTATTTCATCTATTTATTTATTTATATTATTATTTTTAATTAATTATTTATACTGCAAATGTTATATCTGAGGAAGGTTTAATCTCCAAAATCTACAGCCAACTTATATAACTCAATAAAAGGAAGATGAACTGTCCAATAAAAAAATAGGCAACGGACCTAAAGAGAACCTTTTCGAAAGACGACAGAAGGAAGGCCCAGAGAAAAATGAAAACAAGTTACTTTAATTGAGAATAAGGTTATCAAATTGACTGGTATTGGAATAATGTTGCCCATGTCGCTGTCATTGAATAAAAGTTTGTGCCATTCTCTGGCATTGAGTGTATGATTTTCCAAGTGACTGACATGGAGCAGAGGCTTGTCCAGGTGACTGGCTCTGAGAATAAGCTTGTCCAAATTCCAGGCACTGACACTAACTTTGTTCAAGTGACTTGGCAAGTGACTATCATTGAGAATAAGGTTTTCACAGTGTCTGTCATTGAAAATAAGGGTGTCCAAGTGAATGGCATTGGGGATAAGATTGTACAATTGACTAAGTGAGAGCAGGGGCTTGTCTATGTGACTGAAATTGCCAATAAGATTGGCCAGGCGACTGGCATTGATAGGAGTGTTGTCCAAGTGACAAGCATTGAGAATATCATTATCCAAGTGACTCTCTGACGTTAGGGGATTTTATAAGTGACTGGCTCTGGAAATAAGGTTGTCCAAGGGACATGCATTGAGAATAACGTTGTCCAAGTGACTGTGAGAGAGCAGGGGCCGGGCCAAGGGACTGTCTTTGAGAATAAGATTACTCAAGAGGCCAAAACCATTTTGGGGTCACAGGTTCGATTCTGGTCAAGGGCATGTACCTTGGTTGTGGGCACATCCTCAGTAGTAGGTTTGCAGGATGCAACTGATCAAGGTTTCCTCTCATCCATCTTTCTATCTCTCTATCCGTCTCCCTTCTTATCTTTAAAAATGCAATAAAAGATATATTTTCTTAAAAATGATTGTCCAAGAGACTGCCATTGAAAACAAGATTGTCCAAGTGACTGGAATTGAGAACACAGAATTTCTAGTGACTATCAGAGATCAGGGTTTTGTCCATGTGACTGACATTGGGAATAAGGTTGTCCATGTCCCTGGCATTGAAGTGAACGTTGTCCAAATAACTGTCGGAGAGGATGGTCTTGTGAATATTACTGGCATTTAGAATAAGATTGTCCAAGTGCCTGTCAGACAGCACATCTTTTCGATTGACTGGCAATGAGAGTAGAGTTTTCCAAGTGACTGAGAGGGAGTAGGTTTTTGCCCATGTGACTGGCATTGAGAAGACGTTGGTCCAAGTGACTACATTGAGAATAAGGTTATCAAAGTGTAAATTGAGAATAAGGTTGTGAAGGTGACTGGCATGAAAATAAGGTTGTCCTTGTCACTGGCATTGCAAGGAGGGTTATTCAAGTGACTTCCATTGGTAAAAGGGTTGTCCAATTCGTTGGCCTGGAATATATGCTTCTCCAAGTGACTGTCAGCGAGGAGGGCCTTGTCCGGATGAATGGCATTTAGAATAAGGTTGTGCAGTCACAGGAATTGAGAATAAGTAAATGGCACTGGGAATAAGGTTGTTCATTTCACTGGCATTAATAGTGAGGTTGTCCAAGTGATGGCCATTGAGGAAAGGGTGGTGTAAGTAAGTGGCATTCAATACATAGTTGTCCTAGTGACTGTGAGGGACCAGAAGCTTGTCTAAGTTACAGGCATTGGGCATAAGTTTGTCCAGGTGACTGGATTGGAGAATAAGGTTGTTGAAGGTACAGGCATTGAGAATATGGATATGCAAGTGACTGTTAGAGAGCAGCAGCGTGTGCAAGTTACTGGCTTTGAGCTTAAGGATGTTCAAGTGATTGTCATTCAGAATGAGGTTGTCCAAGTGACTTTATTTATTTATGTATTTATTTATTTATTTATTTATATTAATCTTTATAATTAATTATTTATACTGCAAATATTATCACTGATAAAGGTTTAATCTCCAAAATCTACAGCCAACTTATGCAACTCAATAAAAGGAAGCTGGACGATCCAATAAAAAAATAGGCAATGGATCTAAATAGAACCTTTTTGAAAGACAACAGAAGGAAGGCCAAGAGACACATGAAAACAACTGACTTTACATGAGGATAGGGTTATCAAGGTGACTGGCATTGGAATAATGTTGCCCATGTCGCTGTCATGGAAAAACAGTTTTTCCAAGTCTCTGACATTGAGTGTATTATTTTCCAAGTGACTGACAGAGAGCTGAGGCTTGTCCAGGTGACTGGCTCTGAGAATAAGCTTGTCCAAATTACAGGCACTGAGACTAACGTTCTCCAAGTGACAGAGAGAACAGGGTCTTGGCCAAGTGAGTTTCATTAAGAATAAGGTTTTCACAGTGTCTGTCATTGAGAATTAGGGTGTCCAAGTGACCGGCATTGGGGATAAGATTGTACAATTGACTAATTGAAAGCAGGGGTTGTTTAAGTGACTGAAATTGCCAATGAGGTTGGCCAAGTGACTGGCATTGATAGGAGTGTAGTCAAAGTGACAATCATTGAGAATACCGTTGTCCAAGTGACTCTCTGACATTAGGGGATTTTCCAAGTGACTGGCTCTGGAAATAAGGTTGTCCAAGTGACATGCATTGAGAATAAGGTTGTCCAAGTGACTGTGAGAGAGCAGGGGCTGGGCCAAGTGACTGTCTTTTAGAATAAGATTATTCAAGAGGCCAAAGCCATTTTGGGGTCCAAGGTTTGATTCTGGTCAAGGGCATTGTACTTTGGTTGCGGGCACATCCCCAGTAGGAGGTTTGCAGGATGCAGCTGATCAATGTTTCTCTCTCATCCATGTTTCTAACTTTCTATCCCTCTGCCTTCTTATCTGTAAAAAATCATTTAAAAAAATATTTTTCTAAAAATGATTGTCCAAGAGACTGCCATTGAGAACAAGATTGTCCAAGTAAGTTCAATTGAGAACACAGAATTCCTAGTGACTATCAGAGATCAGGGTCTTGTCCGTGTGACTGACATTGGGAATAAGGTTGTCCATGTCACTGGCATTGAAGTGAACGTTGTCCAAATAACTGTCGGATAGGAGGGTCTTGTGAATATCACTGGCATTTAGAATAAGATTGTCCAAGTGACTGTCAGACAGCACATCTTTTCGATTGACTGGCAATGAGAGTAGAGTTGTCCAAGTGACTACATTGAGAATAAGGTTGTCAAAGTGACTGGTAGGAGACAGAGGTTGTCCTTGTCACTGGGGCATTGCAAGGAGGGTTATTCAAGTGACTTCCATTGGAAAAAGGGTTGTCCAATTCGTTGGCTTTGACTATATGGTTGTCCAAGTGACTGTCAGAGAGGAGGGCCTTGTCCAGATGACTGGCATTTAGAATAAGGTTGTCCAAGTCACAGGAATTGAGAATAAGATTGTCCAAGTAACTGGCACTGGGAATAAGGTTGTTCATTTCACTGGCATTAAAAGTAAGGTTGTCCACATGACGGCCATTGAGGAAAGGGTTGTAAAAGTAAGTGGCATTGATTACATGGTTGTCCAAGTGACTGTGAGGGACCAGAAGCTTGTTCAAGTTACAGGCATTGAGACTAATATTTTTCAGGTGACTGGCTTTCACAATAAGGTTGTTGAAGTTACGGGCATGTAGAATATGGTTATGCAAGTGACTGTCAGAAAGCAGCTGCCTGTACAGCTTACTGCCTTTGAGAATAGGGATGTTCAAATGATTGTCATTGAGAAAGAGGTTGTCCACGTGACTTTAAATGAGAATAAGTTTATAAAAGTGACTGGCATTGGAATAATGTTGCCCATGTCGCTGTCATTGACCAAATGTTTTTATAAGTCTCTGGCATTGAGTGTATGGTTTTCCAAGTGACTGACACAATAGCGCAGGTTTGTCCAGGTGACTGGCTCTGAGAATAAGCTTGTCCAAATTACAGGCACTGAGACTAACGTGGTCCAAGTGACTGAGAGATCAGGGTCTTGGCCAAGTGACTATCATGGAGAATAAGGATTTCACAGTGTCTGTCATTGAGAATAAGGGTGTCAAAGTTACTGGCATTTTGGATAAGATTATACAGTTGACTAAGTGAGAGAACAGGATTGTCTAAGTGACTGAAATTGCCAATGAGGTTGGCCAAGTGACTGGCATTGATAGGAGTGTTGTCCAGTGACGAGCATTGAGAATATCGTTGTCCAAGTGACTCTCTGAGATCAGGGGATATTCCAAGTGACTGGGTCTGGAAATAAGGTTGTCCAAGTGACATGCATTGAGAATAAGGTTGTCCAAGTGACTGTGAGAGAGCAGGGGCTTGGCCAAGTGACTGCCTTGAGAATAAGATTCCCAAAGAAGCTGAAATCATTTTGCGGTCCCATGTTCGATTCTGCTCAAGGCCATGTACCTTGGTTGCAGGCACGTCCCTAGTAGTCGGTTTGCACGAGCAGCTGATCAATGTTTCTCTCTCATCCATGTTTCTAACTCTCTATCCCTCTCCCTTCTTACCTGTAAAAAAATCATTAAAAATATATTTTTTTTAAATGAATATCCAAGAGACTGCCATTTAGAATAAGATTGTCCAAGTGACTGGAATTGAGAACACAGAATTCCTAGTGACTATCAGCGAGCAGGGTCTTGTTCATGTGAATGATATTGAGAATAAGGTTGTCCATGTTACTGGCATGGAAGCGAATGTTGTCCAAGTAACTGTCGGAGAGGAAGGTATTGTCCCTATTACTGGCATTTTGAATAAGGTTGTCCAAGTGACTTTAAGAGAGCAGAGACCTGTCTTTGTGACTAGCATTGATAATAAGGTTGTCTAAGTGACTGTCAGAGAGCAGGCACTTGTCACCTTAACTGGCATTGAGAATGAGGTGGTCCAAGTCACTGGCATTTAGAACAAGGTTGTTTATGTGATGGGCATGAAGAATAAGGTTTTCCATTTCACTGGCGTTTTAAGTAAGGTTGTCCAAGTGACTGGCATTGAGTATATGATTGTCCAGGTGACTGTCAGAGAGCAGGGTTTGCTCAAGTCACAGGCCTTGAGAACAAGGTTGTCCAAGTGACTAGCTTTGAGAGTAAAGCTGTCCAATTTATAGACATTGATATATGGTTGTGCAAGTGATTGTGAGAGAGCAGCTGCCTGTACAACTTCCTGGATTTGAGAATAAGGTGGTTCAAATGATTGTGATAGAGCAGAAGCTTATCCAAGTGACTGTCTGTGAAAATAAGGTTGTCAAATTACAGGAAGGAGGTTAAGGAGAGGTGGTGTAGATATGTAACACATTAAAAAAGAAAAGAAAAGAAAAGAAAAGAGATTTAAAAAAAGTGTAAAAAAAAAGAGGAAAGAAAGAAACTTTCTCCAAATGACTGCCATTGAGTATATGGTAGTACAAGTTATTGTCAGAGATCAGGGGTTTGTACAAGTGACTGGCTTTAAGAAAAAGGTTGGCCAAGTGAGAGTTAGCAGGGTTTGACCAAGAGACAGGCATTGAGAATAAGGTTGTCCAATTCACTGGCATTGATAAAAAGCTTTTCCAAGTTACTGGGCATAGAGAACATAGTTGTCCAAGAGACTGTGAGAGATCCGCGTCTTGTCGAAGGGACTGGAAATGAGAAGATGGTTGTCAAACTGACTGGCATTGAGAAGATGGTTCTCCAAGTTACTGTCAGAGTACAGGGATTTGTCAAAGTGGCAGGCTTTGAGAAAATGGTAGTGCACACTCCAGCATTGAGAATAAGGTAGTCCAAGTGACTGTAAGAGAACAGAAGCTTGTCCAAGAGACTGTCTTTGAGAATAAAGTTTTCTAACAAACAGGCTTTGAGAATATGTTTGTGCAAGTGACTGTGAGAACCTGGGCTTGTCCAAGTGACTGTCATTGAGAATAAGGTTGTCCAATCATTGTCATTGAGTAAACGGTTGTCCATTTCACTGGCATTGAAAGGAAGGTTGTCCCAGTGACTACCATTGAGAAAAGTGTTGTCCATATGAATCACATTGAGAATATGGTTGTCTAAGTGACTTTTAAAGAGCAGGGTCTTGTCCAAGTTACTGCCATTGAGAATAATGTTTTCCAAGTGACTGTCATTGAGAAAAAAAGTTGTGAAATTGACTGGTATTGATAAGAGTGTCTATGTCACTGCCATTGAAAAAAAATTTATCCAAGTGACAGATATTGAGTATATGCTTCTCCAAATTACTGTTAGAGGTAAAGGGCTGGTACTAGTGACTGGCTTTGAGAATATGATAGTGCAAGTTCCAGCATTGAGAATGAGGTAGTCCAAGCGACTGTGAAACAGCAGAAGCTTGTGCAAGCAACTGTCTTTGAGAATAAAGTTGTCCAACTGACAGGCATTGAGAATGTGGTTGTGCATATTACTGTGAGAGCAGGAGCTTGTCCGAGTGACTGCCATGGGGAAAAGGGTTGCCCAGTTGATTGGCATTGAGCATACGGTTGTGCAAGTGACTGAGCGAGAGCAGGGGCTTCTCTAAGTGACTGATATTAACAATAAGGTTGTCCAAGTGACAGGCATGGATAGGAGTGTTTTCCAAGTGATCGCATTGAGAATATCATTGTGTCGCAGGGCAGTTCCAATGCCTGTCCAGCTGGCGGTGTTAGTGAGTTCCCAAAGAAAGGCCCTGTTCCCCTTCAAGGTGGCGTGTATGCATGTTTGTGTAGGCATCGCCAGTGGATACATGGCAATGGGGGAGAGAGAGACGGATGAGAGCATGTACTGGGTGATAGGGAGGGCAATAGGGGAAAAATAAAATAAATTAATTAAATTTAATTAATTAATTAATTAATTAATTAAACAATGTAATGTGGACAAGGGAAAAAAATTCCAATTTTTCTTCTGGAAAGATGAACCTGTATTTATGGCACTATTATTTTCTTGTCTCCCTGACCGCTAGCCAACAATAAATATTATTATTATTATTATTATTATTTTAAAAATAATAATAAGTAAATAATAAAAACATTTAAAATGAGAGAATATCATTGTGCATGTGACTGTCTGAGATCAGGGGTTTTTCCATGTGACTGGCAATAAGAGTAGAGGTTTCCAAGTGACTCAGAGGGAGCAGGTTCTTGCCCATGTGACTGGCATTGAGAGTAAGGTTGTAAAAAAGTGACTAATTTGAGAATACAATATCAAAGTGACTAAATTGAGAATAAGGTTCTCAAAGTGAGTGGCATGAGATGAGGTTTTCCATGTCACTGGCATTGGAAGGAGGGTTGTCCAAGTGACTTTCATTGGGAAAAGGGTTGTCCACTTCTTTGTCTTTGAGTATATGGTTGTCCAAGTGACTGTCAGAGAGCAGGCACTTGTCAAATTAACTGGCATTTAGAATAAGATTGTCCAAGTCTCTGGCATTTATAACAAGGATGTTCACGTGACTGGCATTAAGAATAAGGTTTTCCATGTCACTGGCATTGAAAGGAAGGTTGTACATGTGATTAACATTGAGTATATGACTGTACAAGTGACTGTCAGAGATAGCAGGGGTTTATCCAAGTCACAGGCATTGAGAATAAGGTTGTCCAAGTGACTGAGAGAGCACGGGTTTGTCCAAGGCTATGGCTTTGAGAATAAGGTTGTCCAATCAGTGACATTGGGAGGAATGTTGTCCAAGTAACTGCCATTGAGAAAAGGGTTGTTCAAGTCATTGGCTTTGAGTATATGGATGTCCAAGTGACTGTCAGAGAGCAGGGGCTTGTGCAAGTTATAGGCATTGAGAAGAAATTTGTCCAAGTGACTGTCATTAAAAAGAAGGTTGTCTAAGTTACAGGCATTGATAATATGGTTGTACAAGACCATGAGAGAGAGCACCAACCTGTACAACTTGCCGGCTTTGAGGATAAGGATGTTCAAGTGATTGTCTTTGTTAATAAGCTTGTCCAAGTGACTGTCATTGAAAATAATGTTGTGCATGGACTATGAGGGAGGAGAGTCTATTCCATGTGAGTGGCATTGAGAATAAAGTTGTCCAAATGTCAGAGCAAAGGGGCTTTTCCAAGAGACTGGAATTGAGGATAAATTTGTTCAAGTGACTGTGAGAGAACAGAATGTGTTCAAGTGACTGGCATAGAGAATATGGCTGTCCACGTTACTGGCCCTGATAATATGGCTGTCCAAATAACTGTCAGAAAACAGAAGCTTGTCCAAGTTACTGACTCTGAGAATAAGCTTGTCCAAATTACAGACATTGAGAATAACATTGTAGAAGTGACTGTGAGAGATCAGGGTCTTATCCAAGTGACTGGCATTGAAAAGAAGGTTGTCCAACTGACTGACATTAAGAATATGATTCTCCAAGATATGGTCAGAGAGCTGTGGCTTGTCCAAGAGACTGGCATTGAGAAAAAGGTAGTCCAAGTGATGGTGAGAGAGCAGAAGCTTGTCCAATTGACTTTCTTTGGGAATAAGGTTGTCCATCTGACAGGCATTGAGAATATGGTTGTCCAAGTGACTGTGAAAAAGAAATGGCTTGTGCAGGTGACTGTCTTTGAGAATAAGGTTGTCCAAGTGACTGTCAGAGAGCAGGGACTTGTCCAGGTGACTGCCATTTAGAAAAAGGTCGTCCAAGTCACAGGATTTGAGAATAAGCTTCTCCAAGTAACTGGCACTGGGAATAAGGTTGTTCATTTCACTGGCATTGAAAATAAGGTTGTCCAAGTGACAGCCATTGAGAAAAGGGTGATATGAGTAAGTGGCATTGAGTATATGGTTGTCCAATTGACTGTGAGGGACCAGAGGCTTGCCCAAGTTACAAGCATTGAGAATAAGGTTATCCAGGTGACGAGCTTTGAGAACAAGGTAGTAGAAGGTCCAGGCATTGAGAATATGGTTATGCAAGTCACTGTCAGAGAGCAGCAGCCTCTACAAGTTACTGGCTTTGAGAATAAGGATGTTCAAGTGATTGTCATTGAGAATGAGCTTGTCCATGTAACTTTAATGGGGAATAAGGTTATCAAAGTGACTGGCATTGGAATAATGTTGCCCATGTCATTGTCATTGAAAAAAAGTTTGTCCATGTCACTGTCATTGAGTATATGGTTTTCCAAGTGACGTCAGAGAGCAGGGGCTTGTCCAAGTAACTGGCTCTGAGAATAAGCTTGCCCCATTACAGGCACTGAGACTAACGTTGTCCAAGTGACTGAGAGATCAGGTTTTTGGCCAAGTGACTATCATTGAGAATAAGGTTTTCACAGTGTCTGTCATTGAGAATAAGGATGTCCAAGTGACCGGCATTGGGGATAAGATTGTACAATTGACTAATTGAGAGCAGGGGCTCGTTTAAGTGACTGAAATTGCCAATAAGGTTGGCCAAGTGACTGGCATTGATAGGAGTGTAGTCTAAGTAACAATCATTGAAAATATCGTTGTCCAAGTGACTCCCTGACATTAGGGGATTTTCCAAGTGACTGGCTCTGGAAATAAGGTTGTCCAAGGGACATGCATTGAGAATAAGGTTGTCCAAGTGACTGTGAGAGAGCAGGGGCTCGGCCAAGTGACTGTCTTTGAGAATAAGATTAGTCAGGAGGCCAAAACCGTTTTGGGGTCCACGGTTCGATTCTGGTCAAGGGCATGTACCTTGGTTGCGGGCACATCCTCAGTAGTAGGTTTGCAGGATGCAGCTGATCAATGTTTCTGTCTCATCCATGTTTCTAACTCTCTATTCCTCTCCATTCTTATCTTTAAAAATGCAGTGAAATATGATTGTCCAAGAGACTGCCATTAAGAACAACATTGTCCAAGTGACTGGAATTGAGAACACAGAATTTCTAGTGAGTATCAGAGATCAGGGTCTTGTCCATTTGACTGACATTGGGAATAAGGTTGTCCATGTCACTGGCATTGAAGTGAACGTTGTCCAAATAACTGTTGGAGATGAGGGTCTTGTTCATATTACTGCATTTTAGAATAAGATTGTCCAAGTGTCTGTCAGACAGCACATCTTTTCGATTGACTGGCAATGAGAGGAGAGTTGTCCAAGTGACTGAGAGGGAGCAGGTTCTTGCCCATGTGACTGGCATTGAGAAGAAGTTGGTCCAGGTGAGTACATTGAGAATAAAGTTATCAAAGTGACTAGATTAAGAATAAGGTAGTCAAAGTGACTGGCATGAGAATGAGGTTGTCCTTGTCACTGGCATTGCAAGGGGGGTTATTCAAGTGACTTCCATTGGGAAAAGGGTTGTCCAATTCGTTGGCTTTGAGTATATGCTTGTCCAAGTGACTGTCAGAGAGGAGGGCCTTGTCCAGATGACTGGCATTTAGAAAAAGGTTGTCCAAGTCACAGGAATTGAGAATAAGCTTGTCCAAGTAACTGGCATGGGGAATTAGGTTGTTGATTTCACTGGCATTAAAAGTAAGGTTGTACAAGTGTCGGCCATTGAGGAAAGGGTGGTATAAGTAAGTGGTATTGAATACATGGTTGTCCAAGTGACTGTGAGGGACCGGAAGCTTGTCCAAATGACAGGCATTGCGAACAAGGTTGTCCAGGTACTGGGTTTGACAATAAGTTTCTTGAAGGTACAGGCATTGAGAATATGGTTATGCAAGTGACTGTCAGAGAGCTGCAGCCTCTACAAATTACTGGCTATGAGAATAAGGATGTTCAAGTGATTGTCATTGAGAATGAGGTTGTTCAAGTGACTTTCATTGAGAATAAGATTATGAAAGTGGCTGGCATTGGAATAATGTAGCCCATGTCGCTGTCATTGAAAAAAAGTTTGGCCAAGACTCTGGCATTCAGTGTATGGTTTTCCAAGTGACTGACAGAACAGAGGCTTGTCCAGGTTACTGGCTCTGAGAATAAGCTTGTCCAAATTACAGGCACTGAGACTAACGTTGTCCAAGTGATTGAAAGATCAGGGTCTTGGCCAAGTGCCTATCATTGAGAATAAGGTTTTCACAGTGTCTGTCATTGAGAATAAGGGTGTCCAAGTGACTGGCATTGGGGAAAAGATTGTACAATTGACTAAGTGAGAGCAGGGGCTTGTCTAAGTGACTGAAATTGCCAATAAGGTTTGCCAAGTGTCTGGCATTGATAGGAGTGTTGTCCAATGAGGAGCATTGAGAATATCGTTGTCCAAGTGACTGTCTGAGACCAGGGAATTTTCCAAGTGACTGGCTCTGGAAATAAGGTTGTCCAAGTGACATGCCTTGAGAATAAGGTTGTCCAAGTGACTGTGAGAAAGCAGGGGCTGGGCCAAGTCACTTTCTTTGAGAATAAGATTACCCAAGAAGCCGAAACCATTTTGGGTTCCCAGGTTTGATTCTTGTCAAGGGCATGTAGCTTGGTTGCAGACACAACCCCAGTAGTGGGTTTGCAGGAGGCAGTTGATCAATGTTTCTTTCTCATCCATGTTTCTAACTCTCTATCCCTCTTCCTTCTTCTCTGTAAAAAATAATTAAAAAAATATATAGATTTTTAAATGATTGTCCAAGAGACTGCCATTGAGAACAAGATTGTCCAAGGGATTTGAATTGAGAACACAGAATTCCTAGTGACTATCAGTGAGCAGGGTCTTGTCCATGTGATTGATATTGAGAATAGAGTTGTCCATGTCACTGGCATTGAAGTGAATGTTGTCCAAGTAACTGTCGGAGAGGAAGGTCTAGTCCATATTACTGGCATTTTGAATAAGGTTGTCTAAGTGACTGTAAGAGAGCAGAGACTTGTCCATGTGACTAGCATTGAGAATAAGGTGGTCCAAGTCACTGGCATTTAAAACAAGGTTGTTCACGTGATGGGCATGAAGAATAAGGTTTTCCATGTCACTGGCATTTTAAGTAAGGTTGTCCAAGTGACTGGCATTGAGTATTTGATTGTCCAGGTGACTGTAGGAGAGCAGGGGTTTGCTCAAGTCACGGGCCTTGAGAACAAGGTTGTCCAAGTGACTAGCTTTGAGAGTAAAGCTGTCCAAGTTATAGACATTGAGAATATGGTTGTGCAAGTGATTGTGAGTGACTGGCTTTGAGAATATGATAGTGCAAGTTCCAGCATTAAGAATAAGGTAATCCAAGCAACTATGAGACAGCAGAAGCTTGTCCAAGTGACTATCTTTGAGAATAAAGTTGTCCAACTAACACGCATTGAGAATATGGTTGTGCATAAAACTGTGAGAGCAGGAGCTTGTCCGAGTGACTGCCATTGGGAAAAGGGTTGTCCAGTTGATTGGCATTGAGCATACGGTGTGCAAGTGACTTAGTGAGAGCAGGGGCTACTCTAAGTGACTGATACTAACAATAAGGTTGTCCAAGTGACTGGCATTGAGAGGAGTGTTTTCCAAGTGACGGCACTGAGAATATCATTGTGTCGCAGGGTAGCTCCAATGCCTGTCTGGCTGGCGGTGTTGGTGAGTTCCCAAAGAAAGGCCCTGTTTCCCTTCAAGGTGGCGTGTATGCACGTTTGTGTAGGCATAGCCAGTGGATACATGGCCATGGGGGAGAGGGAGAGACGTATGGGGTCATGTACTGGGTGGTGGGGAGGGCAATAGTGGAAAAAAATAAAATAATTAAATAAGTAAATTAAATAAATAAATTAAATAAATAAATAAATAAAATAAACAATGTGATTTGGACAAGGGGAAAAAATTGCCAATTTTTCCTCTGCAAAGATGAACCTGTATTTATGGCACTATTATTTGCTTATCTCCCTGAACCCCTAACCAACAATAAGTATTATTATTATTATTTTAAAAATAATAATAAGTAAGTAAGTAAAAACATTAAAAAAGAGAGAATATCATTGTGAATGTGACCATCTGAGATCAGGGGATTTTCCATGTGACTGGCAATGAGAGTAGAGTTGTCCAAGTGACTCAGAGGGAGCAGGTTCTTGCCCATGTGACTGGCATTGAGAAGAAGTTGGTCCAAGTGACTACATTGAGAATAAGGTTATCAAAGTGACTAAATTGTGAATAAGGTTCTCAAAGTGAGTGGCATGAGAATGGGGTTTTCCATGTCACTGGCTTTTGAAGGAGGGTTGTCCCAGTGACTTCCATTGGCAAAAGGATTGTCCACTTCGTTGTCTTTGAGTATATAGTTGTCCAAGTGAATGTCAGAGAGCAGAGGCTTGTCCAAGTTACTGACTGAGCATAAGCTTGTCCAAATTGCAGGCATTGAGAATAACATTGTAGAAGTGACTGTGAGAGATCAGGGTCTTGTCCAAGTGACTGGCATTGGAAAGAAGGTTGTCAAAGTGACTGGCATTGAGAATATGGTTGTCCAAGATATGGTCAGATAGCTGTGGCTTTTCCAAGAGACTAGCAATGAAAAAAAGGTGGTCCAAGTGATGGTGAGAGTGCAGAAGCTTATCCAATTGACTTTCTTTGAGAATAAGGTTGTCCAGCTGACAGGCATTGAGAATAAGGTTGTCCAAGAGACTGTGAGAGAGAAATGGCTTGTGCAAGTGACTGTCTTTGAGAATAAGGTTTTCTAAGTGACAGTCAGAGAGCAGGGCCTTCTCCAGATGACTGGCACTAAAAATAAGCTTTCCAAGTC
The DNA here is from genome assembly GCA_004026805.1 of Lasiurus borealis. Classification (NCBI taxonomy): domain Eukaryota; kingdom Metazoa; phylum Chordata; class Mammalia; order Chiroptera; family Vespertilionidae; genus Lasiurus; species Lasiurus borealis. The sequence continues at coordinate 2,101 of PVJN01031798.1, read as the reverse complement.
ACAAGAATTCAGAATGAGCTTGTTCAAGTAACTGGCACTGGGAATAAGGTTGTTCATTTCACTGGCATTAAAAGTAAGGTTGTCTAAGTGACGGCCATTGAGGAAAGGGTGGTATAAGTAAGTGGCATTGAATACATGGTTGTCCAAGTGACTGTGAGTGACCAAACGCTTGTCCATGTTACAGGCATTGAGATGAAGGTTGTCCAGGTGACTAGCTTTGAGAATGAGGTTGTTGAAGGTACAGGCATTGAGAATATGGTTATGGAAGTGACTGTCAGAGAGCAGCAGCCTTTACAAGTTACTGGCTTTGAGAATAAGGATGTTCAAGTGATTGCCATTGAGAATGAGGTTGTCCAAGTGACTTTAATTGAGAATAAGGTTTTCAAAGTGACTGGCATTGGAATAATATTACCCATATCGCTGTCATTGAAAAAAAGATATTCCAAGTCTCTGGCATTGAGTGTATGGTTTTCCAAGTGACTGACAGCGAGCGGAGGCTTGTTCAGGTGACTGGCTCTGAGAATAAGCTTGTCCACATTATAGGCACTGAGACTAACCTTGTCCAAGCGACTGAGAGATCAGGGTCTTGGCCAAGTGACTATCATTGAGAATAAGGTTTCACAGTGTCTGTCATTGAGAATAAGGATGTCCAAGTGACCGGCATTGGGAATAAGATTGTTCAATTGACTAAGTGAGAGCAGGGGCTTGTCTAAGTGACTGAAATTGCCAATGAGGTCGGCCAAGTGACTGGCATTGATAAGAGTGTTTTCCAAGTGACGAGCATTGAGAAAATCATTGTCCATGTGACTATCTGAGATCAGGGGATTTTCCAAGAGACTGGCTCTGGAAATAAGGTTTTCCAAGTGACAGGCATTGAGTCTAAGGTTGTCCAAGTGACTGTGAGAGAGCAGGGGCTGGGCCAAGTGACTGTCTTTGAGAATATTATTAACCAAGAAGCCAAAACCATTTTGGGGTCCCAGGTTCTATTCTGCACAAGGGCATGTACATTGATTGCGGGCACATCCCCAGTAGTAGGTTTGCAGGAGGCGGCTGATCAATGTTTCTCTCTCATCCATGTTTATCATGGTCTATCCCTCTCCCTTCTTATCTGTAAAAAAATAATTAAAAAATAATTTTTTTTCAAAAAATGATTGTCCAAGAGACTGCCATTGAGAACATGATTGTCCACAGAATTCCTAGTGACTATCAGGTTCGATTCTAGTCAAGGGCCTATACCTTGGTCACGGACACATCCCCAGTAGTAGGTTTGGAGGAGGTAGCTGGTCAATGTTTCACTGTCATCCATGTCTCAAACTCTCTATCCCTCTCCCCTCTTATCTGTAAAAAAATCATTAAAATATATATATTTTTAAAACATGATTGTCGGAGAGGAGGGTCTTGTGCATATTACTGGCACTTCTGTTCCAATCACTGGCAATGAGAGTAGAATTTTCCAAGTGACTGAGAAGGAGCAGGTTCTTGCCCATGTGACTGGCATTGAGAATAAGGTTATCAAAGTGACTAAATTGAGAATGAGGTTGTCAAAATGACTTTCATGAGAATGAGGTTGTCCTTGTCACTGGCATTGCAAGGAGGGTTATTCAAGTGACTTCCATTGGGAAAAGCGTTGTCTAATTCATTGGCTTTGAGTATATACTTGTCCAAGTGACTGTCAGAGAGGAGGGTCTTCTCCAGATTACTGGCATTTAGAATAAGGTTTTCCAAGTCAAAGGAATTGAGAATAAGCTTGTTCAAGTAACTGGCACTGGAAATAAGGTTGTTCATTTCACTGGCATTAAAAGTAAGGTTGTCCAAGTGACGGCCATTGAGGAAAGTGTGGTATAAGTAAGTAGCGTTAAATACATGGTTATCCAAGTGACTGTGAGGGGCCAGAAGCTCGTCCAAGTTATAGGCATTGAGAATCATGTTGTCCAGGTGACTAGCTTTGAGAATAAGGTTGTTGAAGGTACAGGCATTGAAATATTGTTATGCAAGTGACTGTCAGAGAGCAGCAGCCTGTAAAAGTTACTGGCTTGAGAATAAGTATGTTCAAGTGATTTTCATTGAGAATGAGGTTGTCCATGTGAATTTCATTGAGAAT
>PVJN01031797.1:0-24501 GCA_004026805.1 Lasiurus borealis | reverse complement strand
TTTTTTGTTGTGTTTTGTTAACCTCCCTTGAGGATATTGTTCCCATTGAGTTTTTATAGAGTAGAAAGTGAGAAGCGGAGAAAGAGAGCGAGAAACACATCAATTTCTGTCTCCACACTCACTGTCCAGTGCTGGGGGTCAATCCTGAAACCGGGTATGTGCCCTTGACCGGGAATTAAACCTTCCATATGCAGAGGGCCGCTCTGACCACGGCTTTGAGATCCACTGCAGGTGAGTGCCCTCAGGAGACACTTTATGCTCCGGGGTTGCAACCATTGGCATCAGAGGGTGGGGGCCAGGGGCGCTGCCCGACACCCTACAAGGCGCAGGACGGTCCCCACAGCCCAGCGACCTATCACACGTTTATAACGGTCCCGACCAGTGAGAAACAAAGGCACGAGTAACAAGGCACACTGGTCACTTCAAATTCCCAGTGGCCTCCTTGGAGAAGCCAGTGGTGGAAACAATTCCAAGACTCCATCCTATGAATCCCGACATCTGAAAGTTACCCTGTGACCAACGTGTAACCCACAGAACACATTGTGAACAAGCCCTTTCACATTCTCTTCCTCACACACATCGTGCCTCCGAAATCCAGTTCATGTCTTACTTATTTTTCATTTTCCAATGTGTGTTTTATTTTTATTTATGTATTTTCTAGTGCGTGTTTTATTTATTTTTATGTTCCATTGCGTGTTTTATTTGTTTTTTATTCTTCAGTGCTTGTTTTATTTTTATTTATTTTTTTTATTTTCCAGTGCGTGTCTTATTTATTTTTTATTTTTTGGTGCGTATATTATTTTTATATTATTTATTCTTTATTCTCCGGTGCGTGTTTTATTTTTATTTCATTTATTTGTTATTCTCCAGTGCGTGTTTTATTTTTATTTATTTTTATTCTCCAGTGCGTGTTTTATTTTTATTTTTTTATTTTCCAGTGCGTGTCTTATTTATTTTTATTTTTCAGTGCGTGTTTTATTTTCATTTTATTTTATATTTTTCAGTGCGTGTTTTACACTCTGCAGCACAAGACAATTCACGCCCGCACGGCGAGGGCTGTGCCTGCTCTCCTGGAGCCTGGGAACAACCCTGCCACGTGCTGCACAAAACGGCCAGCAGAGGGCGCTGTGGGAATACCATGGAGTTCCTTTTATTGATTTCAGAGAGGAAAAGAGGGAGAGAGAAACATCCACGATGAGAAAGAATCATGGCTTGACTGCCTCCCGCACACCCCACCCTGGAAATCGAGCTCACAACCCAGGCATGTGCCCTTGACTGGAATCAAACCCATGACCTTTCAGTCCACAGGCTGGCACTCTCTCCACTGAGCCACACCAGCCAGGGTATAAAGTTCCTTTTAAAAAATGTTTTTATTGTTTTCTATTCTTACACTATTTATTTATTTTTAATAGTATTTTTATTTGTTAAAGAAACATATTTTAAAATATATTTTTGTTGATTTCAGAGAGGAAGGGAGAGGGAGAGAGACAGAGAGAAACATCAATGATGAGAGAGAATCATGGATCGGCTGCCTCCCGCACATCTCACTCTGGGGATCCAGCCCACAACCCCGGGCATGTGCTTTGACCAGGAATCAAACAGTGACCTCCTGGGTCATAGGTTGACGCTCAACCACTGGGCCACACCAGCCAGTCTTATTTTAAAGCTGATGTAAAGAGCTTAGGGCTTGGAGTCAGAGGAACCTGGATTCAGATCTATTTTTTAAAAAATATTTTTTAAAATATTGATTAAAAAAATTAATTTATTTTTTAATAAAATATTTTTATTGATTTCAGAGAGGAAGGGAGAGAGAAACATCAATGACGAGAGAGATTCATGGATCGGCTATCTTCTGCACAATCCCCCCTACTGGGGATAGAGTCTACAACCTGGGCATGTGCCCTTGATCAGAGTCAAACCCAGGACCCTTCAGTCCACAGGCTGATGCTCTGTCCACTGAATCACACTGGCCAGGGACACTTCAGTTCGCAGGCTGATGCTCTATCCACTGAGCCACACAGCTAGGGCTCATCATTGATCTTTCTATTTTTCTCTCCCTCTCCCTTCCTCCCTGAAATCAATTATATATATAATTGTTTAAAAATAAATAAATACATAAAATAAAAGGGTTATTCACTTGAAAAAGATCAACCATTGACTGCATTGATAAGTGAAACAACAAATCCATATCTCTCTCTTTCTCTCTGAAATCAATAAATGAACATTTAAAAAAATATTGCATGCCAACAGTAACTGAAAAGTAAATAACTAAAAATAAAAATTGTGTGTGTGTGTGTGTGTGTGTGTTTAAAAAGCTCCGCTGATATTTCTGGATGAAATGCCACTCTGTCTGGTCTCGGCTTTAAAAATAGCCCCTTCGGGGCTGCCGCAGGCCGGGCGGGGTGGGTAGCTGCGGGGAGGGCTGCGTTCTGCTCGGGGGTCCCCCACTCTGACTTGTATTTTTTCACCCGTTGCCACCACACTGTCCCCCCGACATTTCCTACTCAAAGCCAAGTCCCTCTTTTTTCAAATTTCATTTAATTTATTTTCTCTCTCAAATTCTTTATTGTTTAAAGTCTTACATATAGTCATATACACTGAGTGGCTAGATGATTATGATCTCTGAGTGCATAATAACCTGGCCACTCAGTGTGTGTGTGTGTGTGTGTGTGTGTGTGTGTGTGTGTGTTTGTGTGTATTAGAGGCCTGGTGCATGAATTTGTGCATGGGTGGGGTTCGGCTAGCCGGGCCAGGGGAAGGGGACATGGATGGTTGGCCAGCCTGTCTGCTGGTCAAACTCCTGGTCAAGAGGACAATTTAAAAAAATATATATATATTATTGATTTTTTACAGAGAAGAAGGGAGAGAGAGAGTTAGAAACATTGATGAGAGAGAAACATGGATCAGCTGCCTCCTACACACCCCCTTACTGGGGATGTGCCCACCACCAAGGTGCATGCCCTTGACCGGAATCGAACCTGGGACCCTTCAGTCCACAGGCTGACACTCTATCCACTGAACCACACCAGCCAGGGCTGAGGGGACAATTTGATATTAGCCTTTTATTCTATAGGATAGACACTGAGTGGCCAGGTTACTATGTGTTCAGAGATCATAATCTGGCTGCTCTGTGTGTGTGTGTGTGTATATAGTAATATACACACACACACACACACACACACACACCGTATTTTCTGGCGTATAAGATGACTTTTTAACCCAGGAAAATCTTCTCAAAAGTCGGGCGTCGTCTTATATGCTAGGTGTCGTCTTATAGTGTGGGTATATCCCAAACTCTATATTTTAACTGGAAAAGTTGGGGGTCGTCTTATATGCCCAGTCATCTTATACGCCAGAAAATACAGTATTAATTAGAGGTCCGGTGCATGAATTTGTGCATGGGTGGGGTCAGGCCAACCTGACCAGGGGGAGGGGACATGGGCACTTGGCTGGCCTGCCTGCTGGTCAAACTCCTGGTGGAGGGGACAATTTGCCTATTAACTTTTTATTCTATAGGTTAGACACTGAGTGGCCAGGTTACTATGCGTTCAGAGATCATAATCTGGCCGCTCAGTGTAGTCTTACATCTGTCTCCTCCCCACCCACTACCTCTCCCTGGCCACCCCCCCAGCACATGCCCTGACCCTCTGACCCCCTGATGCCCCTAGTGTCTGTGTCCGTTGCTTATGCTCATATGCACACCAGTCCTTGGGTTGATCCCTAACCCTCCCCTCACCCCTCTGAGGTTGGACAGTCTGTTCGATGTTCCCCTGTCTCTGGATCTATTTTTGCTCACCAGCCTGAGTGGCTCAGCCAAATCCCTCTTTCTATAACTTGCCAATCTGACCACAGAATCCTCCTGTTTCAAACCCCTCTGCTTTCCTCTGGGAGAATACACAAGGCAGGGAGAGGCCACCTTTAGTTTTTAAAAATTATATTTATTGATTTGAGAGAGAGAGAGAGGGAGAGAGAGAGGGAGAGAGAGATATTTGTGGTTCCACTTTTTATGCTTCCATTCATGGAGGCGAAGGATGCTCTCACCAGAGCCAGGACCCCAAACCACCTCCTCTTGGTCATGTTTGCAGCCCACGTGTCCTCTGCACTCCGCCCCCTGCCTCTCGGGGCGCCTTTGGGCCCACTCCCCACGGAGAATTCACCCACCAAGGGCCTCCCCACCGTCCCCAGCCCATGCGTCCCTCTCGGAGGCGAACCGTGGGCTCAGCTGGCCCCGAGGTGGACATGCCTGAGCCATTGCTCAGGGGATCGGCTTTCCTGACAGCTAATCCCGCAACAGCTGCGGGGGGCCCTGGGCTCCCCAAGCGGCCCCCCACCGACCGACCTGCGCTGGGGCCGCACAGCCCGAGCCCGGCCTGGATCCCAGCAGCTGACGCGCAAGGGCGCACGGGGCTGGGGGTGCGCGTGGGGGGCTGGGGCGCGCGGGCGGGGGGCTCTGGGGGGCTGAGGTGCACAGCCCTGAGCCCGTGGAGTAAGGGGCACCCACACCTCCTGCCCTCTAACCAGACAGGCTCTCCGTGCAAAGTCAGGGAGCCCAGGCACCGAGTGAGCTCCCAGCACTAAAGGGTTTCGAGTTGGGTTTCTGCTCAAGGGCGCGATCCGGAGGCCACTTCTCTCTCTCTCTCTCTCTCTCTCTCTCTCTCTCTCTCTCTCTCTCTCTCTCTCTCTCTCTCTCAGAACCCACAAAACAAACAGGCAGAAAAATCCTTTGATTATCACAGATTTCCTCTCCCGCTTCCACTGTCTCCCTGTAGCAACTGTATCTGTATTGATTTCAGAGAGGAAGGGCGAGGGATAGAGAGAGAGAAACATCCATGATGAGAGGGAAAATCACGGATTGGCTGCCTCCTGCACACCCCCCACTGGGGATCGAGCCTGCAACCCGGGCATGTGCCCTTGACCGGAATCGAACCTGGGACCTTTCCGTCTCCAAGCCGACACTTTATCCACTAAGCTACTCCCAGTTGGGCATATATATATTTTTAAAATATATTTTTTATTGATTTTTTTTACAGAGAGGAAGGGAGAGGGGGAGAGAGAGTCAGAAACATTGATGAGAGAGAAACATCCATCAGCTGCCTCCTGCACACCCCCCACTGAGGATATCCCCGCAACCAAGGTACATGCCCTTGACCGGAATTGAACCTGGGACCTTTCAGTCTGCAGGCTGACGCTCCATCCACAGAGCCACACGGTTTAGGCTATTATTATTATTATTATTATTTTTAAATATGTTTTATTGATTTTTTACAGAGAGGAAAGGAGAGGGATAGAGAGCCAGAAACATCAATGAGAGAGAAACATCGATCAGCCACCTCCTGCACACCCCTACTGGGGATGTGCCTGCAACCAAGATACACGCCTCTGACCGGAATGGAACCTGGGACCCTTCAGGCTGTAGGCTGACGCTCCATCCACTGAGCCACACCGGTTTTGGCTATTATTATTATTTTTTAAAGAGAGAGTGGAACAGGAGGGAGAGAGAGAGAAACATCCATGTGAGGTGTGTGTGTGTGTATTAGAGGCCTTTTATTAGCCTTTTATTGCCTTGACCAAGAATTGAACTGGTGACCTTTGGGTGCACAGGACAAAGCTCAACCAAGAGTGCCATCACCTTCTCTTTATTCTCTTATTTTTATTATTTTTTTTTTGGGGGGGGTCGGTGCCAGGACCAACAATCACCAGCTGCCCAAATACCCCAAATCATGCTTCCAAGATTTCCACCCTGGGGATGGAGCCCCCAACCTGGGCCTGGGCTCTGATGGGGAATCGAACCCTGGCCTCCTGGTTCCCAGGTCGACACTCAACCATGGGGCCACACTGGCCAGGCTCTCACTGAACTCTTTCTACGAAAAGCGAACTTTGTCTGGATCTGTCCTTGGCGCCGCCATCTTTCAGTTTTAGGAGAAGGTGATGCTGAGCTCCATTGGCCACAGGGTCGTCCCGATACCCTAATGTGGCAGGTCCCATCCCCACGCAGGGCACAGACAAGAAGCAAGCAGTGAAGGTATAGGTACCGTATTTTCCGGTGTAGAAGACGACCCTCAACTTTTCCAGTTAAAATATACAGTTTGGGATAGACTCACCCTAGAAGACGACCCCCGACTTTTGAGAAGATTTTCCTGGGTTAAAAAGTAGTCTTATACACCAGGAAATATGGTAAGTGGAACCCCAAATTGATCTCTCTCGCTCTCTCTCTCAAATATAAGATATACTAGAGGAACAGTGAACAGCATTTGTGCACTGTGAGGGGGGGTCCCTCAGCCCAGCCTGTGCCCTCTCAAAGTCCGGGACTCCTCAGGGGGATGTCCGCCTGCTGGCTTAGGCCCGATCCCCTCAGCCGGCAGGTAGACATCCCTCTCACAGATCGGGGTTGGGGGTGCTCTTTGTAGCTCGAGACCTCTCGCTCCTTACTACCTGCCTGTAGCGGAGGTGGGAGAGGTTCCTGCTGCCACAGTTGAGCTGGCCAGCCATGAGTGAGCCCAGCTTCTGGCTGAGTGGCACTCCCCCTGTGGGAGCGTCTGCCCCCTGGTGGTCAGGTTGAGACACAGCAATGGGTTAATTTGCATATTAGCCTTTTATTATATATGATTATTAAAAAGAAAAGAAGAGAAAAGGAAAAAAAGAAAAGAAAAGAAAAGAAAAGGGGATACAGTCAAAACCAGTTTGGCTCAGCGGATAGAGTGTCAGCCTGTGAACTGAGGGATCCCAGGCTCGATTCCAGTCAAGAGTATGTACCTGGGTTGCGGGCACATCCCCAGTAGGAGGTGTGCAGGAGGCGGCTGATGGATGTCTCTCTCTCATCAATCTTTCTAACTCTCTATTCCTCTCTCTTCCTCTCTGTAAAAAATCAATAAAATATATTAAAAAAAGAAAAGGTGATATATTTGCTGGTTAACAGGAGAGAAGGGGGAGGAGAAGCCAATCTCTCCCATGCCTTCTCTCAGCACATTGTTCCTGCTGTGTGTTCTCAGACGTACCCTTTTTCCCCGAAAGTAAGACATCCCCCGAAAATAAAAAACCTGCTTCCAGTTTTGCTTCTCGCTGTAATATAAGGCATCCCCCTGAAAAGAAGACCATCCTGATAATAGCTGCCGTAAGGCGTCTGACTCCTGATGTAAAGAGACCTCCCCCTGCCTGAATAGCTCCAGCTGTGCTGCGGCCCATCTGTGAGCTGGTTTGCAATGACGACTACCGTACCGTAGACAGGTCATACATTTCCTTTTTTTTTTTTGTTCAATAATAAATGTGTACCATCTTCTTCTTCATGGAAAAATAAGACATCCCTGAAAATGAGACCTAGCGCATCTATGGGAGCAAAACTAAATATAAAACACTGTCTTATTTTTGGGGAAACAGGGTAGCCTCTGAGTGCGTGTGGGGGCCTATCCCACGATTCCTGGCAGTTTTTTGTGGCGCCTCACTGCCTCTTCAGGTACACGCTCTGAGAGTGGGCGCAGACACTTAATTTTGCAGCTCCTGGTGCAGCACACAGGTTTCCATGGCAACTGGAGATGACTTCGCCACCCCCGCCCCCTCCCCCTCCTTGGTGAGTACCTAGAGATAATGGATGATGCTCTAACCCTCTGAGCCATCCGAACAAGGCACTAGACCTTTTTATGAAAAATATATTTTATTGATTTTTTTTTTTTTACAGAGAGGAAGGGAGAGGGATAGAGAGTTAGAAACATCGATGAGAGAGAAACATCAGCTGCCTCCTGCACACCTCCCACTGGGGATGTGCCCGCCACCAAGGTCAATGCCCTTGACTAGAATCGAACCCAGGACTGATGCTCTATTCACTGGGCCACATGGGCCAGGGCTAGACTTTTTTGTTTGTTTGTTTGTCTAAAACGGGGAGACTCAGCGGGGTGGGTGGGAAGTATAGGTAGGAGGCAATATAATTGTTATTTGGTGGTCGTCCAGTTTTGGATGTATTGATTTTTAGTTTGTTTTACAGCGACAGCTGACATTCCATATTAGGTCGTCGGGTGGGTTGCAGGGGCACAGCACTGTGGCTGGGCCTCCGATACCCGACGGAAGGGCTGACGTGCTTGATGTTAGCGAGACGTGGTGGCTGCTGGCCCTTGAGGAGGGGACGGTGGGGACGGCAGAGAGGCTGCTGGGTGTGTGCCCGGCCAGCATGCTCAGTGGTGGAGCGTCGACCTGTGAACCAGGAGGTCACGGTTGGATTCCCGGTCAAGGGCACAGGCCCAGGTTGCAGTCTCGATCTCCAGAACCGGGTCTCCAGGAGGCAGCCCATCCACGATTCTCCTCATCACTGATGTTTCTCTCCCTCTCTCCCTCTCTCTTCCTCTCTGGGATCAATACAAAAATATTTTAAAAATACAAACAAGCCGAAGCCAATTTGGCTCAGTGGATAGAGCGTCGGTCTGCGGACTGAAGGGTCCCGGGTTCCATTCCAGTCAAGGGCACATACCTTGGTGGCGGGCACATCCCCAGTGGGGGGCGTGCAGGAGGCAGCTGATGGATGTCTCTCTCATCGATGTTTCTAACTCTCTGTAAAAAAACAATAAAATATATTTAAAACAAACAAACAAAATAAAAATAGGCAGTTTTAAAAAGGATGACCCCTCTTGAGGTGCTGCTGCTGTGAGGGGAGCACACGGGTGCTGAGGGGGCTGCGCCTCCGCCGGCACCTCTGAGAGAGGAGGTTGGCCCGGCTTTGACAGGTGACAGGCCTCTCGGCAGAGCCGGCGGGGCAGGCCTGGTCTGGTGGGGCCTGGAGGAGGACAGGAGGCAGCTGGCAAGGCGAAGGCTGGGCCGGGGGTGCTGGGGGACCCCATCTGCGAGGCAGGCAGCTCGGAGACCCGGAGATGGATGGACAGGCGTTGTGGCCGGCCCAGCCCAGCCCGGTGTCCCCAAGGCTCTGCTGGTCCCCGAGTCCCGCGGCCGCGCACCTGTTTCCCAGCCCGGGCCCCGAGCCGCCAGCCTGGGAGGACGGCGGGCAGCGGCCAGGCCAGCTTCCATCCGCTGCCAGGGGTTTCGTCGTCATCAATCCTCATGCCAGGCAGGATGCTTTTACCATTGATTTTTACTTAAAAAAAACATTTTATTGATGTTTTACAGAGAGGAAGGCAGAGGGATAGAGAGTCAGAAACATTGATGAGAGAGAAACATCGATGAGAGAGAGACATCGATCAGCCGCCTCCTGCACGCCCCCCACTGGGGATGCGCCCGCAACCAAGGTCCATGCCCTTGACCAGAATCGAACCTGGGACCCTTCAGTCCACAGGCTGATGCTCTATCCACTGAGCCACACCGGTTTTGGTGATTTGTATTTTATTTTTTAAAACAAATGTCTATTTTTATTGATTTCAGAGAGGAAGGGAGAGGGGGAGAGACAGAAACATCAGTGATGAGAGAGAATCATGGATCGGCTGCCTCCTCCACGCTGGGGATCGAGCCCATAACCTGGGCCTGTGCCCTGACCGGGAATCCAACTGTGACCTCTTGGTTCATAGGTCCATGCTCAACCACTGAGCCACACTGGCTGGATCAGACCTTTTTTTTTTTTTTTTTTTTTAATACCACGGGCCCGATGCATGAAATTCGTGCAGGAAGAGGAGGCCTGCCTTTCCCTGGCTGCCAGCACCTGCTTCCCTCCGGCCTGGCACCTGGGACCCAGGCTCCCCTTGCAGCCCCGGCTTCGTCCGGAAGGTCGTTGGGTCTAATGAGCACACTATGCTTTTATTTCCTCTCTGAAATCAATTAAAAGAAAAACACATAAAAAATACCCCTAGCCGGTTGGGCTCAGTGGATAGATTGTCGGCCTGCAGACTCAAGGGTCCCGGGTTCGATTCTGGTCAAGGACATGTACCTTGGTTGCGGCCACATCCCCAGTGGGGGGCGTGCAGGAGGCGGCTGATCGATGTTTCTCTCTCATCGATGTTTCTAACTCTCTATCCCTCTCCCTTCCTCTCTGTAAAAAATCAACAAAATATATTAATAAAAAATATATAAAATATATATGTTAAAAAAATAAGTGGAACAACAAATTGATGTCTCTCTCTCTCAAATCAATTTAAGAGAGGGAGGGATCCATCTGTTCCCCGGACAGAGGCTGACAGTCCCCCCAGCTGGGTGTGGAGTGCACTCGAGGCTCACTGAGGTGGGGGGGGTCAGAAGGTCATGAGGTCAAGGTCAGCCTCCATCTCTCCTCTTGGGCAGAGCCGCAGGAGATGCGGAGAGAAGCACCCTTCCCCTCCTCTCGCCCTCCATCCCCCTGGTCCCTGCTGCTGCGGTTTCTATGGCAACAGCCTGACGCATGGACCTGGCTGTGGAGGCGGAGGGTGCGCGTGGAGATGCGTCATGGGGAGCATCTTTGTAGAAAGCCCAGGGGGTGCGGGGGTGGGGGGGAGTATAAGAGGGGAGCGGCTGCCGCAGCCCCACCCACGCGGGGGGAGAAATGAGGACCCACGAGAAGCAGCAGTGGCATCGCAGTCCATGTGCTCACACGCGCCCACGGGGCCAGATGAATGGGCGTAGATGAACGGACAGGCACCGGCACCCTAGAGTGCTCGTGGGGACACGTGGTCTTATGGGCGCTATCCCTGCCCTGGAACATGCAAACAGAAATAATGCCTCCTTTCTTTCTTCTTCTTTTTTAAAATTTATCTTTTATTATTTTATTTTATTCATTTTTTCTCCTTAGGGAAAATATTTACCCTTGGTTTATTTTATTTTATTTTTTAGTATTTTTATTAATATATTATGTGTATACATATCTTGCCATTATCCCTCTCCTCTTCTTTTTTTTAAAATATATTTTTTATTTTAGAGAAGAAAGGAGACAGAGAGAGAGAAACATCCATGAGGAGAGAGAATCATGGATCAGCTGCCACTCTACCTCCTTTGCTACAAGTGAGGTCATCCTTTTTTAAAAATATTTTTATTTTATTTATATTTTTAAGATATGTTTTTATTGATTTCAGAGAGGAAGGGAGAGGGAGAGAGAGAGAAACATCCATGATGAGAGAGAATCACTGATTGACTGCCTCCTGCACGCCCCACACTGGGGATCGAGTCCAAAACTCGGGCATGTGCCCTGACCAGGAATCGAACCCTGATCTTCTGGTTCATAGGTTGATGCTCAACCACAGAGCCACACTGGCCTGGTTCTTTGTTGTTTTTTTAAAAAAATATTTTTATTGATTTCAGAGAGGAAGGGAGAGAGAGAGAGAGCTAGAAACATCCATGATGAGAGAGAATCTCTGATTGGCTGCCACTCTACCTCCTTCACTACAAGTGGGGTCATCCTTTCTTTTTTTAAATCTTTTTATTTTATTTATCTTTTTAAGATATGCTTTTATTGATTTCAGAGAGGAAGAGAGAGGGAGAGAGAGACACTCATCCACGATGAGAGAGAATCACTGATCGGCTGCCTCCTGCACTGCCCGCACTGGGGAATGAGCTCCCCCACCAGGGTCTGTGCCCCGATGGGGAATCAAACCTGGAACCCTTCAGTTGACTGCATCAACGCTCTATCCACTGAGCCACACTTGCCAGGGTGATACATATCCTGTATAATAAAAGGCTAATATGCAAATCGACCAAATAGCCAGTTGCTATGACGTACACTGTCCACCAGGGGGCAGACGCTCAACACAGGAGCTGCCCCCTGGTGGTCAGTATACTCTGTCGGGGGAGGTGGTGGTGGTGGGGGCACTGCTCAGCCAGAAGCCAGGCTCACCAGTGGGCTCAAGACTGGCGGACATCTGTGGCTGGCGGACATCCCCTGAGGAGTCTTGGACTTGGAGAGGGTACAGGCCGAGCTGAGGGACCCCCCACCAGTGCATGGATGTTGAGCACCAGGCCTATTATTATTATTTATTATATTAGTGTATTATTATTATTATTATTATTATTATTCTAGTGTACTATTTTTTTTCTGATAACTGGGCATATTATTTTTTATTTAAAAATATACTTTATTGATTTTTTACAGAGAGGAAGGGAGAGGGATAGAGTTAGAAACATTGATCAGCCGCCTCCTGCACACTGCCCACTGGGGATGTGCCTGCAACCAGGATACATGCCCTTGATGGGAATTGAACCCTGGACCCTTCAGTCTGCAGGCCGACGCTCTCTCCACTGAGCCACACCGGTTAGGGCTCTCATCGATGTTTCTAACTCTCTATTCTTCTCCCTTCCTCTCTGTAAAAAAATCAATAAAAAATATTTTTAAAAAAAGTAAAAGAAAAATCAGGCCCGGCTGGTGTGGTTCAGTGGTTGAGCGTTGACCTAAGAGCCAGGAGGTCATGGTTCAATTCCCAGTGATGGTCATGCAGGAAGCAGCTGATCAGTGATTCTTTAACCACCAATGACTGCATCAATAAGCAGAACAACAAATGATGTTTCTCTCAAATCAATTAAGAAACAAAGAAGACCCCCTTTCCCCCCCAGACTTCCATGGACCACCCAGTATGTGGGGGTTGCTGTGGGCAGGGCGCCTTAGAGCAGATCTGGGGTTCTTCATCCATGGATTTCACCCTCCCTGCCAGTTTCCAGAACCTTCCTGGCGCCCCAGGACACACCCTGAGAGGGCAGCACGCACCCCCCAGGTCTGACACAGCTGCCTGGCTCCCCATGCACCCCCAAACGGGCTTCCAAGTCCTGGCTCCGCCCATACATTCCGGGGAAGCTGTGCTCAGGGCCGGTTACACCCGGAGACACCCCTGTTTCTCCTTCCAACAAGCAGTAAGGAAGCACCTGCTGTGTGCTGGGCTGAGGCCTTGTACCCCCTAATTCTGGAAAATTCCACCCTCAGGAGCTCCCTCCCTTCATTCCCCGGTTCCCTCCCTCCCCTTCCTCATCTCAAGCAGAGGCGGTTTCCACGGTGACGGTTTCCATGGTGACCGTTTCCATGGCAGTGGCAGGCTCCCTGGTCCAGGCTGGGGTGCAGGGATGGGGTGCAGCGCCTCCACCAGGGGTTCCGCACCCCTTCCAAGCTCACCCCTGAACTTACACCTGCAGGCGCTCTGAGCATTTATTAGATGCATGAGTAAAAACCCTGTTTTTTATTTTTATTTATTTTAAAATATATTTTATTAATTTTTACAGAGAGGAAGGGAGAGGAAAAGAGAGTTAAGAGACATCAATGAGAAACATTGATCAGCTGCCTCCTGCACACCCCCACTGGAGATGTGCCTGCAACCAAGGTACATGCCCTTAGCAAAATCGAACCCAGGACCCTTCAGTCCACAGGCCACAGTTCTATCCACTGAGCCAAACGGGTTAAGGCTAATTTCCTTTCTAAAATTAAAATTTTTTTTTTCAATTACAATTTACATTCAATACTACTTACTATTCATTTCAGGGGTATAGCATGTGGCATGTAAAGAACATTAGAGCCTTTGCCCGTGTGCTCAGTGGTTAGAGTGTGAACCTAAGGGTCATGGGTTCGAGTCCTGGTCAAGGGCACATACCTCCCTTGCAGGCTTGATCCCTGGCTCCCGGGATGCGAACTGTAGACAACCAATCCATGTTTCTCTCTCTCTCCTCTACTCCTCCCTCTCCTTCATTAAAAAGAAAAAAAGGAGAGAACAATATACATAGAGGAGCCCAGGCCAGGGGCTTAGTCAGTTGGAGGGTGTATGATCCCGTCAGGGCACACACAAGAGTTAACCAATGGTCCGGGTGGCAGGCTCGACCCCCAGTAGGGGGCGTGCAGGAGGCAGCCGATCCATGGTTCTCTCTCATTACTGATGCTTCTATCTCCCTCTCCCTTCCTCTCTGAATCAATGAAAATGTATTTAAAAAATAAAAATAATTGCCCTGACCGGTTTGGCTCAGTGGATAGAGCATCGGCCTGCGGATGGAAGGGTCCCAGGTTCGATTCCGCTCAAGGGCATGGACCTTGGTTTCGGGCACATCCTCCCTGGGGGGCTTGCAGGAGGCAGCTGATCAATGTTTCTCTATCCCTCTCCTCTCCTCTCTGTAAAAATTAACAAAGTATTAATTTAAAAAAGAAGAAAGGAAATTACTCATTTACTTATGGGCCTCTCTGCTCCCTGAAGCCTCAAGGACAGGCCCATAGACCCCACTGGGGCAGGAAGTTTCCTGCCTGGGACCCACCGCACTCCCAGGCCCACCCAGCTCAGTCCGCAGGCTGATGCTCTATCCATTGAACCACACTGGCCAGGGCCCAGAAAGTATTTATTTATCTATGAATGGATCAGAAAATTGTCCTATCATCATTGGGCAAACCTTCCTTTTGTTGTTTTTTTTTACAGAGAGGAAGGGAGAGGAATAATTTAGAAACATCCATCAGCTGCCTCCTGCACACATTCCTACTGGGGATGTGCCCGCAACCGGGATCAACCATGCCCTTGACTGGGATCAAACCTGGGACCCTTCAGTCCTCAGGCTGACGCTCTAACCACTGAGCCACATGGGTTTTGGCAGATAGAATGTTTTTAAAGGAAGGTTTGCCCTGCCCTGACTGGTGTGTCTCAGTGGATAGAGCGTCAGCCTGCGGACTGAAGGGTCCCAGGTTTGGATCCGGTCAAGGGCATGGACTTTGGTTGCGGGCTCATCCCCAGTAGGAATGTGTGCAGGAGGCGGCTGATGGATGTTTCTGACTCTCTATCCCTCCCCCTTCCTCTCTGTAAAAAAAAAAAATCAATTAAAAAATATTTTTAAAAAGTTCTGTCTGTGGACGGCATCGCTCTGTAAAACATACCACTGGGGGCGCTTTCACCTTCTCCTGCAGAAGCAGCTTCCATGCTGAAAGGCGAGGCTGCGACGTGGGGGTTTGTGTGTCTGCAGGGCACCCCGGGCCCGTGCCTCTGGGTGTGTGGGCACCGGCTTTCTGGGTGCACAGGGTTTTCAGCCCCCCGACGGAAAGCCTCGGTTGTGCTGAATCCTGGCCAAGACGTGAGCCAAGGACCAGTTTCAGAATAAACCCAAGCCCCGCCCCCCGGCTCTGGGCACCGGGTGTTGGACCAAGGACTGGCTGCACTGGTGACGGTGACTCGGTGTCTCAGCGTCTCACTGTCTCGGTGACTCGGGGTGTACATGTCTGTATATATATGTGCATATGTGTGATTGGGTATTTATGTGTGCGTGGGTGTGCATATTATGTATAATGTCTGCATATATGTGTCATATATGTGAGTATATGTGAATATATGTAAGTATATGTATATGTGAGTGTGTATCTCTCTGTGTGTATGTGAATGTGTGTGTAGGTGTGTATGTATGTGAGTGTGAGTGTGTATATATGTGTGCATGTGTGTATGTGTATGTGTGGTGTGCGTATAAGTATGTGTATGCGTGTATCCATGTATGTGTGAGTGTGTGGTGTATGTATGCATGTGTGTATATGCATGTGTATGTGTGTATGTGTGTATCTCTGTATATGTGTGTATATATATATGTATGGTGTGTGTATGCATGTGTGTATGTGTATATGCATGTGTATGTGTGCACCTGTGTATCTCTCTCTGTATGTGTGTGTGTGGTGTGTGTATGAGTGTATCTGTGTATCTGTGTATCTCTCTCTGTGTGTATATGTGTGTGTATGTATGCGTGTGTGTGTAAATGCATGTGTATGTGTGTATCTCTTTGTATGTGTGTGTATGTGTGTGTGTGTGTGTGTGTGTGAAAAGAAGGCAGCAGTGCAGACCCTCGGGGCCGGGTGATGAGAGGAGCTGTTCGCGGTGGGGAGAGCTGAGACACAGAGAGAAAAGACGCTCCAGAAAGCCGTGAGCCGCAGAGGCCGCTCCCACGTCCAGAGCCCGCGTGTGCAGAGGGATGACATTGTGCCATATCCATGGCAACCGTGCTCTCCCCCGCTTACATGGCAACACGCAGAATTCCACTTGGCCTGGGGGCCGGGGCGCCGGGCACTGCCTGAAAGAGCTGTGAGCGTGTGCAGGAGGCGTCTGGTCGATGTTTCTCTCTCTCCCTCTCCCTTCCTCTCTGTAAAAAATCAATAAAAAACATTTAAAAAAAGAGAAAAGTTAAAACAGGGAATCGGCCCTGGCAGGTGTGGCTCACTGGAAAGAGTGTCGGCCTGTGGACAGAAGGGTCCCGGGTTTGATAACAGCCAACGGCACATGCCTGGGTTCTCGGGCTCCAACCAGCGTGGGGAGTGCGGGAGGCAGCCGATCCCTCATTCTCTGTCATCCTTGATGTTTCTACCTCTCTCTCTCTCCCTTCCTCTCTGAGATCAGTAAACCCAACCCAACCAAACCCCTAAAGACAAAGAACCAGAGAATCATTTGGGGGTCGGGGACAGATGAATTAAATCCCATTCTTTCTCATGGGGGGAAATATATATATGTATATATATTTAATGTGGGTGTGTACATGTGAGCGTGTGTATGTGATTGTGTGTGTGTGTATATACGTGAAATGTGGGGTCTGGTGAGCTGGGAAAATATATATATATATATATATTTAATATATTTTATTGATTTTTTACAGAGAGGGACAGAGTCAGAAACATCGATGAGAGAGAAACATCCATCAGCTGCCTCCTGCACACCTCCCACTGGGGATGTGACCTTCACCAAAATACACCCCCTTGACCGGAATCGAACCTAGGACCCCTCAATCTGCAGGCCGACACTCTATCCACTGAGCCACACCGGTTTCGGCGGGACAATATATATTTTTAAAAACAGGTAAAGAATAAAATAAATAATACAGCTGGGCAGGCGGGCCAGCGGGGGCTGACGGGGGAGGATGGAAGAATTCATCCATCGAGGCCCCCACCCGCAAAGGGAGGAGAAGAATTTCTTGGGTTCAAGTAGAACATGAGGCCTGTGACCCCCCCTCCCACTCCCAGGGTGTCTCCGTGAGTCCCAGTCCCTCCCTCCCTCCCTCCCTTCCTCCCTCTCTCCCTCCCTTGCTTCCTCGATCCAAGCTGGATGGAGAGACGCTGAGCTCACCCACCACCTTTACCCTACTCCGGGGGCATTCCAGCCTCCAAGGCTCCTGCTCCCTCCTCACCCTCCTGGACTGTCTGGCCCCACCGTTTCCCCGGCAACAGCCTGAGGGGGATTCTGTTCAAGGAAAACAAGCTCCCTTATCAGTGTCCAGCCCTCAGGGCGGGAGGGAAGATTATCGTAAACTCCGGAGGCTGCGGGCTGGGCCTCCGCGGTGGTGCACGTACGTTTTTCCTTCTTTCTTTTTTTTTTTGCTTTTAATATTTCCATAGCCCTGGCCAGTGTGGCTCAGTGGAGAGAGCCCCAGCCTGCAGACCGAAGGGTCCTGGGTTGGATGCCGATCCAGGGCACGCACCTTGGTTGCAGGTGCGCCCCCAGACCCAGGCCCGGGCCCTGGTCCCGGCTCCCGCAGGAGGCAACCTAATCGATGTGTTTCTTTCACGTGGAGGTTTCTCTGTCTTTCCCTTTCTCTTCCACTCTCTCTTTAAAAAATCAATGGGGACATATCCTCGGGGGAGGGTTGAAAATAGTCTTATTGATTGCAGAGAGAAGAAGGCAGACGGGGAGAGAGAGAGAGAGGAGGGAGACACATCCAGGAAGAGAGAATCACGCAGCAGCTGCCTCCTGCACGGCCCACATGGGGCGCTGAGCCCCGAATCCCGGGCCTCCTGGTTCCTAGGTCAACGCTCACCCTCTGAGCCACACTGGCAAGGCTCAAGTTCACGTTTCATGCATATTGAAATGCAAAGGGGGTCCTGCCAGCATGGCTCAGTGGTTGGGCATTGACCTCTGAACCAAGAGATCATAGGTTCGATTCCCAGTCAGGGCACATGCCCGGGTTGTGGATTCGATTCCCAGTAAGGGGGGTGGGTGCTTGGGAGGCAACAGATCCATGTTTCTCTTTCTGTCAGTCCTTTTGTCTCTAAAAAAAAAAAATTTTTTTTTCACCCTAACTGGTGTGGCTCAGTGGATAGAGCATCAGCCCTCGGACTGAAGGGTCCCGGGTTCGATTCAGGTCAAGGGCATGTTCCTTGGTGGTGGGCACATCCCCAGTGGGGGGTGTGCAGGAAGCAGCTGATTGGTGTTTCTCTCCCATGGATGTTTCTGACTCTATCACACCCCCTTCTTCTCTGTAAAAAAATCAATAAAATATATTTTAGAAAAATAATTTTTTTTTTTGATAAAGGGAAAAAAAACATTCTACGACCCCAAAGGCAGCTTCTTCCTGGCCCTCAAAGAATGTCCATGACCAGTTTTCAAAGGCAGCGACCAGCCCCGGGCAGCGGAGGGCGGGAGGGCAGGGCCAGCCTCGGGGGCAGGAGGCCATGACAGACCGTCTGGTCGCTGAGGATGAGGCAAAGAGCAGGACCTGCGTCCCGGCCGAGATCTGACCTCTGCCAGTTGACACCCCCGGAACAAGGTCATGGGGTCGCCCCAGTCCCTGCCTCTGTGACCCTGTATTATATTGCCAACGCAGACAACCAATTTGTGCATGGAGTGAGCAGGTGAATGATTCATTAAAAGGGGGTGCTTGCCGGCTGTCATCTTATAGGGCGAGCATACCCCAAACTCTCATTTTTACTGGAAAAGTTGGGGGTCGTCTTATGCGCCCAGTTGTCTTCTGTGACGGAAAATATGGTAGATACAGAGGCAGTAAAGCGTCAAACAGACCGTCAAACGACAGCGGGAAGGTTAGGGAGGGGGGTCGATAAGAGATCAATGGAAGGACTTGTCTGCATGCATAGAAGCACCACCCATGGACACAGACACGGGGAGTGAGGGCATGCGTGGGAGTGGGGTGGAGGGGGCAATGGGAAGATATGTACCCATGTAACACATTAATAAAAAATATGAAACAAAATAAAAAATAATAAAAAATAAAATGTTCTATTACTTGATGTTGACGGTGACTCATTTACTTCAGCGCTTTGCATTCAGCACGTCCCTGCCCTGCGTTTCCATGGAAATGGAAGCTTTTGTATGTTTGCGGCCTCATCCGCTCACACCTGGTGTATTTGGCCCGTGGGAGCCTGTGCGATCGACACGCTTGACGTACACCTACCCTGTTTCCCCGAGAGTAAGTCCTCCCCCAAAATAAGACCCACTTCCCGTTTTGCCTCTCGCTGTCATATCAGGCATCCCCCGCAAAAAATAAGGCCTCCCCAATCATCAGGCCTCCCCCCAACAGAAGGCCTCACCGGAATAGAAGGCCCCCGAAGCTCCCGTCAGGCGTCTGACTCCTGATGTAAAGAGACCTCGTCCTGCCCGAACAGCTCTGGCTGCGCTGCGGCCCATCCATGAGCTGGTTTGTGATGACAACGACTACTGTCCCACAGAAAGGTCATACATTTCCTTTTTTTTTTTTAAAATATATTTTATTGACTTTTTTACAGAGAGGAAAGGAGAGGGATAGAGAGTTAGAAACATCGATGAGAGAGAGACATCCATCAGCCGCCTCCTGCACACCTCCTACTGGGGGTGTGCCCGCAATAAGGATACATGCCCTTGACCGGAATGGAACCTGGGACCTTTCAGTCCACAGGCCGACGCTCTATCCACTGAGCCAAATGGGTTTCAGCAATTTCCTTTTATTTTTTTGTTCACCATTAAATGCATACTGTCTTCTTCTTCGTGGAAAAATAAGACATCCCCTGAAAATAAGACCTGGCGCCTCCTTGGGAGCAAAAATGAATAGAAGACTCTGTCTTATTTTTGGGGAGACAGGACACAAGGCCTCTTCTTCCCGCAACTTGCTCCGCCGAGCACAGTAGGTCCGGCCTGCCTCTCTCCTCGGCGGTCACCCTCCGGCGGCCCCCAGCCCTGGCCCAGCCCTGGTCCCCGGGGCCCACCACGCAGGGAGTCACCGAGCACATGTTTGTGCTTCGGGGAGCGGGCTCCGGTGGCGCCGGCTCCGGGCTTGTCCCCGGCGGCCCGGGGCTGCCAGAAAGCAGCCGTCAGCCTGCTCCGTGGCCGTCGATGGCCCCGCCCGGGCCCTGGGGGAAGCCGGGCACAGACCGCGGCCCGGCCAGCACAGGAGTCCTTCCAGGCATTAAATGAGAAGTCCCAGGGCTCTCACCATCTTATGAGGCCCCGGGGGACCCTCTCCTCTCCGTCCTTCCCCCCAACCCCCTCTCCTCCTCGTCCCTCCAAAGACCTCTCCCTCCAGCCACTTGGGCTTCCTCGAGTTTCTCCGGACGCACACAGCGTGTTTCTGCCCCAGGGCCTTTGCCCATGCGGTGCCCTCTCCCTGGAATGTTCTCTCCTGGTCCCTTCATCTCTCTCCTCCGTAAGCACCACCCGGGGGAGGTCTCTCCCCACCCCTCCCTTTCACCCCAGCTCTTTCTCCCCCACAGCCCTTCCCTCTCTTCTTGTTGTTGTTCTTGTTATTGACGCCAGAGAGGAAGGGAGAAGGAGGGAGAGAGACATCCATGATAAGAGAGAATCGTGGGCAGGCTGCCTCCTGCACACTCCGCACTGGGGATTGAACCTGCGACCCAGGTATGTGCCCTGACCGGGAATTGAACCCCTGACCTCCTTCCTGGTTCATGGGTCGATGCGAAACCCCTGAGCCACGCTGACCGGGTTCTTCTCTTTAAAAGAATACTTCATTGCCCGCTGGCGTGGCTCAGGGGTTGAGCGTCAACCTAGTAACCAGGAGGTCATGGTTCAATTCCCGGTCAGGGGACATGCCAGGGTTGCATGTTAGATCCCCAGTATGGGGCGTGATCCATGATTCTCTCTCATCGTGGATGTTTTTCTATCTCTCTCTCCCTCTCTCTTCCTCTCTGAAATCAATAAAAAATATTTTCAAACTCCTTTTTGGGGAGCAAAACTGCACCCCTCTCCATTCCTTCCTTGTTGAAAAGCACAGCTACCTCCTCATCTCCTAGAATAGGATCTGCCATTACTGTTGATCAAATCAATGGTTTGTGAATGAATGAATGACTGAGTGAGTGAAGGAATGAATGAATTATTGAGTGAAAGAATGAATGAATGCTTGAGTGAATGAATAAGTGAAGGAATAAATGAGAGAGGGATTGAATAAGTGAGTGAATGAGTGAGTGAAGGAATGAATGAGTGAAGGAGTGAGTGAGTGAATGAGAGAATGAGTGAGTGATTGAGTGGAGTGAAGGAATGAGTGAAAGAATGAGTGAAGGATTAATGAGTGAGGGAATGAATGAATGAGTGAAGGAGGGAGTGAGTGAAAGAATGATTGAGTGAAGGAATGAATGAGTGCAGGAATGATTGCAGGAGTGAGGGAAGGAGTGAGTGAGTGAAAGAATGATTGAGTGAAGGAATGAATGAGTGCAGGAATGAGTGCAAGGATGAGGGAAGGAATGAGTGCAGGAATGAGTGCAGGAGTGAGGGAAGGAGTGAGGGAAGGAGTGAGTGAGTGAAAGAATGATTGAGTGAAGGAATGAATGAGTGCAGGAATGAGTGCAAGAATGAGGGAAGGAATGAGGGAAGGAGTAAGGGAAGGAGTGAGGGAAGGAGTGAGGAGGGAATGAGGGAAGGAGTGAGGGAAGGAGTGAGGAGGGAATGAGGGAAGGAGTGAGTGCAGGAATGAGAGAGGGAATGAGGGAAGGAGTGAGGAGGGAATGAGTGACTGATCACCGTCCTGACCCTGTGGCTGTGGTGGGAGCCGGGGAGGGGAACAGGGGGCTGGTGACCTCCTGCCAACCTCCCCTCCGAAGGAGCAGCAGCTCAGCTGTGGGAAAGGATCCAACCGGCCCAGGGCCTCTGAGGGGGAAGGGGACGCCCCGAAGGCCTGACCTCCCTCCCCGCCCCCGGCCCCCCACCCGCTGACCTTGTGTCCAGCCCGTGGGCTGCGCTCCCCAAGGCCTGCCTCTCACCTGGTGCAGGACAAAGGCCGCTCAGCCCGTTGCCATGGAAACTGCAGTTGGCGGGAACAGCAGGGGGTGGGGGGAGGAGGCTGCGGAATTGCAGAGAGAGCCCTAGAGCAGCGTTCTCAACCTTCCTAAGGCCACGACCCTTTAATACAGAACACAGCTCCTCATGTGGTGGTGGCCCCCAACCGCCCTTCATCACTGTAGTTTTGCTATTGTTATGAACTATAATGTAAATACCCGTGTTTTCCGATGGTCTTAGGCGACCCCTGTGAAAATATCGTTTGACCCCAAAGGAGTCTCGACCCACAGGTTGAGAACCACTGCCCTAGAGGGAGACAGAGAGACAGAGAAAAACAAAGACAGAGAGCGTGATTCATGCGTTTTTTAAAATTTGTTTTTATGGATGTCAGAGAGGAAGGGAGAGGGACAGAGAGGTAGACGAGAGAGGATCATTGATGGGCCGCCTCCTGCACGCCCCCCACTGGGCATGGAGCTGCCACCTGAGCCTGTGCCCTGACCGGGAATCGAACCCCTGACCTCCTTCCCAGTACCCAGGTCGACGTTCAGCCACGGAGCCATGCCGGCAGGGCCACGCGCCCTCGAGTTGATGCTCCTCTGCATTTGTGGGGTCTGTGTGGGGGGCTCCACGCCTTCCCTGTGGGTGTGGGCATTTGCACACACAGCTCGCCTCCAGGGCCAGACACACTGGGTGCTGTTTTGGGGGGACGTGCAGCGAGAATTCAAATGAAAAGTCAGGTTTGTGTGTGTGTGTGTGTGTGTGTGTTGGGGGGTGGGGGCGAGTCCCCCCCCCCCCCCACCGCCCATGACCCTTCGGAACAGCTCGGAGGCGAGAGAAGGCCAGCGCTCAGCCCTGACCTGGGGGTTGTCTCCGGGACCCGAGCTGCACGCCACCCACGTTGCTTCCACGCAAACCCCAGGCCCGGGCCACCTGCCCTTGCCGAGGCCGATCCCGCAGAGAGAGACAAGGCTGTGGGCGCTCGGCAGGTGGGTCTGGCAAGCAGGAGGGGTGAGCGGCAGGTCAGCCATGGGAGCCTGCCCCTCCCCTCCCCGCTGCCCCCTCCCCTCCCCGCTGCCCCCTCCCCTCCCTGCTCCCCCCTCCCTGACTCACCCTGCTCTGGGGTAGAGGAACAAAGGCTACGTGGGGCCGGAGGAATGACAAGCATGGAGCACAGGCCAGGGGTCATCAGCCCTGCGGGCGGGTGGGGACGCAGAGAAGGATTACGGCCATCCTCCCATCCATTGGGGCTGCGGGCGGTGCGGGCGGTGCGGGCGGCGGCGCCACAGGGACCAGGTTGGGCCATCAATCTCCCCATCAGGACGGCCAGTTCTGGGGACGGGAGGTGGGGCGGCATTCCACGCCGGCTCCCGTGTCCCGGGGCAGAGTGTGTTTCTGTCTTTCTTCTTAAAACACACCGAGTGGCCCGCTGTGGATGAGGAGGGCGATGACCCCTGGACGCCCAATAACCCGGCCACCCGGTGCATTTGTATCCCCAAATGGGTACCCAAAGCATTCCCGACGTTTGCTGGAGATCAACCACCTATTTTTTTTTTTAAATATATATATTTAAAATATTTTTAATTACAGGGAGGAAGGGAGAGGGAGAGAGAGTTAGAAAGATCCATGAGAGAGAAACATCCATCAGCCGCCTCCTGCACACTCCATACTGGGCATGTGCCCGCTACCAAGGTACATGCCCTTGAAGAACCTGGGACCTTTCAGCCCGCAGGCCAACGCTCTATCCACTGAGCCAAACTGGCCAGGGCATTTAAAAAAAAATATTTTTATTGATTTTAGAGAGGAAGAGAGAGATAGAAACGTCAATGAGAGAGAGAATCATGGATCAACTGCCTCTTGCACGCCCCCCACTGGGGATCAAGCCCACAACCCAGGCATGTGCCCTTGACCGAAATCAAACCTGGGACCCCTCAGTCTGCAGGCCAACGCTCTATCCTCTGAGCCACACCGGCCAGGATCGACCCACCTATTTGCCCAGAGCTTTCTACCAGCCGGTGCAAAGAGGGAGCACTGATCAGGGGCACGGGTTTTAGTGTCTTTGATATCCAATCAGTGAGGTGCTCCAGAGAAGGACGCAGAGTGTATATTTTTCATTGATCTCAGAAAGGAAGGGAGAGGGGACGAGAGTCAGAAACAACCATGATGAGAGAGAATCACAGACTGGCTGCCTCGTGCACGCCCCTCCCTCAGAGATGGAGCCCGCCACCCGGGCCTGTGCCCTTAGCCGGAACGGAACCCGCGGCCCTGCGGTCCACAGGCTGGCGCTCTATCCACTGAGCCACACCAGCCAGGCCTGAAGGTGCTTTCTCTGGTGAGAGCAGAGCTGCCACAGTGAACGGAGCAGGGTTCGGGGGGACATGGAGAAATGTGGACACGGTGGTAGGAGAAGGGGAAGGGGTAGGCGAAGTGAAGGAATGAATGAATGAGAGGGGAAGGGGCCTACCCCTACCCCTACCCCTATCCCTAACCCCTAACCCTAACCCTAGCCCTACCCTTACCACTAACCCAACTCACCCCTACCTCTAATCCTAACCCTACCCCTACCCCAACCCTAACCCCTATCCCTACTCCTACCCCTATCCCTAACCCCTACCCCTACCCCTATCCCTATCCCTACCCCTAACCCTACCCCTATCCCTACCCCTAACCCTACCCCTGACCCTACCCCTACCCCAACCCTAAC
>PVJN01031796.1:8312-24695 GCA_004026805.1 Lasiurus borealis | reverse complement strand
TTTTTTTTTTTTTTTACAGATAGGAAGGGAGAAGGATAGAGAGCTAGAAACATCAATGATAGAGAGACATCAATCAGCCGCCTCCTGCACAACCCCTAATGGGGATGTGCCCACAACCAGGATACATGCCCCTAACCAGAATCGAACCTGGGACTTCTCAGTCCGAAGTCCGACGTTCTACCCACTGAGCCAAACGGTGTCGGCCCTGTATATTCTTAATTTCAATCAGTGTATGCTTAATTTCTGACGGGTTCTTTTTTTTTTTTTTTTTTGGCATTCTCACTAAAATTTTTGAAAGTCTTAGTAAGTCCCTTAGAGATTTCTAGAGGATTCTTAAGTGACCTTATAACTGTGGTTTTGGACTCTATACCTAGTAGTTTGCTTTCTTTCATTCTATTCATTTGTGATCTGTTTCTTTTGTCTCCACATTTTGGCTGCTCCCCTGTGTTTGTTTCTGTGTATTAGGTAGAGCTGCTAAATCTCCTTGAGTTGATAGAGTAGCCTTTAATAGTAGGTGTTCCATAGGGCCCAGTGGCTCAGCCTCCCAATCACCTGAGGTGGCCACTCTAGGTGCACCCCTTTGTGGGCTGTGTGCGCAGTCTTGTTGTATTTAAGCCTTCCTTGATTTGCTGTTAGTATCACCAAGAGGAATTGACCCCCAGGCCAATTGGCTGTAGGGACCAGCTGGGACTATAATGGGAGAGCTGCTGTGCAGGAAATAATCTTTTGGAGCCGGACTTTCATGCTCACTGAGTCTGCCCTTTGGGTGTGTTGCTTATGGATGTGAAGAGTTGTAATCTGATGTGGTCTGACACTGACCACTGGATACACTGGCCCTTGGGTCGCCAGGGAGGTCAAAGTAAGCCATTGCCTGGCCACCCAGCAGGAGCAACACAGAGATCTGCAGATTCCACCTCTTTATATCAGATGAAGCCCAGCTGTGAAGCAAGGCAGGCTGGTGCTGGGTCTTGGGCCTTTTATTCATAGGTTTGGGGCTTCCTAACCGCACTGCAGTTTGTTTGACAGGTTGTTAGCCTGAGATTTTCAATGTATAACCAAAACTTTCAATTTTCAATGTATAACTTTAGTACACTAATAGTATATTACATATCAAGCAGATTATTTAATTTTACTTCACAACAAAAATATCCCAATTCCCACTTTTCTTATAAATTTTGATGTTTGTCAGCAGTTTTTCATTTATTTTTACTACCATTTGATTGGCACAAATTCATAAGCCATCACCCAACTCTTATTTGCATAATGCAAATAAACCTATTTTTCTTGTTCTCCAAAAGTGAAATATTTTCTATTGCTCACACCAAACAAGTCAGTCCAAGACTAATGACATAGCAATCGGCTGCTAAAATATTCGCTGCTAGTATTAGTGTAGAGAAATGGTGTACCTGCAAGTAAGACGCATAGGGGAAATGAAAGCAACACAATTATAGTAATTAGTCACTAGTCAATATTGTAGTTTGTTATTAATAATTATGTACAGTTGTAAAAATTAAGTTACAAAATTTTTATTAAAAAGTTTCTTAAATACCATTATATTGGCTGGGCTGCAAAAATATTTGTTGTGGGCCACAAGTTTGACATGCTACCATATCTATTAGGTAGAATAGATTTGTGGAGAACAAAGGATGATATGGAGATATAATAAACTACTGTTGTATTGTAGTTAAGCCACAGATCCTGATTTGCAAGGATCCCCAGGTATTGGCAGTAAAAACAGAAGAAAATAGGTAGAATGTAGATAAATTTTGCAGTTGTAATTAACTGCATGGAAATATTAGACAAAAGGATTATCATGAGCCAAAAATGCTTCTGATATAATATGGTGGGTGAAAGGTAGTGCCACTCACTGGAGTGGGGAATACTAAACTTGGATCAAATTTGAAGCAGAATTGAATGTTGCTTGAACTTTTATTAAAATCTAATCCTGTATTCAGCTTTAGATTTATAATCACCAGGGTAGCATGTATTTCTCTAGGTTTTCAACTAATATTTTAAAATATACGATCAAATTGTATTCAGTTTTATGATACTTCCTTTATTATGTAGTGGGTGGCTGATGTATAGAGTTTTAGGCAACGCAAGCAGTGAGTATTTGATTTTGAGAGGGATCTAA
Organism: Lasiurus borealis; assembly: GCA_004026805.1. Lineage (NCBI taxonomy): Eukaryota > Metazoa > Chordata > Mammalia > Chiroptera > Vespertilionidae > Lasiurus > Lasiurus borealis. Next base: position 22,561 of record PVJN01031796.1, on the reverse strand, counting down.
ATAACTTTTATTTGGGCCTACCCGGTGTGGCTTAGTGATTGAGCATCAACCCATGAACCAGGAGGTCACAGTTCCATTTCCAGTAAAGTCACTAGCCTGTATTGTGGGCTCAGTCCCCAATAGAGGATGTGAAGGAGGCAGCCCATTGATGATTCTGTCACCATTGATGTTTCTCTCTCTCTCTCTCACCTTTTCCCTTCCTCTCTCTGAAATCAATAAAAAAAATTTTTTTAAGTCTGTCAATCAGTAAATAAGTAACGTTTATTTGAGAGGAAAGCAGTAACCTCTTGGCTTAGTTTTATTGATCTATAAAATTTAGGGAACACAATTAAATGATCTTTAAAGCTACTTCAAGCTTTAAGTTTCTATGAGGTTTTGTTTTATTTTGCTTTGTTTTGTTTTGTTCCCACATGTTCATTAAATTTATACTGAACACAGGAATACTCTCTTGAGCCACATTCTTGGTGAGTGAGCAAGGAGGTCCTTTGGGGAGGGGTGCCATTAATTTGCTACAGCCTAAGTGCATTAAATAAGCTGCTAGTGGTCTAAACAGGAGCACATACAGATATTCACTAGAGTCTGTTTATTTTACCTGATGGAGGCTTTTGGCTCATTTTTATTTTAATGGGCAAAATCCCTAAAAGTCTTAAAAATATATAATTAGCAATTTGCAGATTGATTTGAAAAGTCCTTTACTTTGGGTTAAAGTTGGTAATGTAGTTCATACTTCTCTGCTGTAGCTCCATTTATAATACTAGTTTAGGATTCCCATAGGAGTTGTTACTGGCCCTTCATGTTCTCTAGAGTATTCATGCTGTGTTGTTCAGCATGATAACACCATCATGCATCTATCTAAAGATGTCTATTTTCTTGCTATCATCTCTCAGCTTTATTGAGTGATAAGGAAGTAAATACTAATATGCTCTTGTTATCCATATATATTTACAGAACAGAGTCCAGTATAGTAGTAGTGGAGTCAAAATCTATTGCAAGAATGACAACATGTTGATAGTTGTTGAAGTTGGGTGATATCTATATTAAAGTTCATTACACTGTTCCCTCTACATTTGTGTAGGCATGAAATTTTCCATAATAAACATTTAAACTAAAATAAGTCATCTTTTATTTTTTTTAAACATTACTTTTTTAGAAAGCATGTAAATATTTTAACATCAGGATTGTGACAGTACCTAATATACAATTGTTAAGACAAATGTTTACCATATTTTCCGGCGTATAAGACAACTGGGCGTATAAGACGACCCCAACTTTTCCAGTTAAAATAGAGAGTTTGGGATATACCCACCCTATAAGATGACACCCTGCATATAAGACGACCCTCGACTTTTGAGAAGATTTTCCTGGGTTAAAACGTCGTCTTATACACTGGAAAATACAGTAGTAGTGTAAGTTCAACATTTATTATTTCAGTGTTAAATTTTACATATGAGTCTTCATATTTTGTTTCAGGGACAGAATGATGCTGTTGAAATTGGAACAAGAAATTTTAGATTTCATTGGTAATAATGAGTAAGTCCTGACATTTAACAACAACAACAAAATTTCATCACATTTCTCCTTGATTTACTAAATTCGTGTGGGGTTTTTTTTTCTATTTCTAGGTCTCCACGTAAGAAATTCCCCCCCATGACATCTTACCATAGGATGCTGTTACACAGAGTAGCTGCTTACTTTGGGTTAGACCACAATGTTGATCAGAGTGGGAAGTCTGTCATAGTAAACAAAACTAGCAATACAAGAATGTAAGTATTAAGAAATGTTGGTACCCATTATATGTGTGTGTTATAGTACTTTTCTCTTTTTATAGCACCTTTTACCTGAGGTTTTTCATATGTTTTAGCAACCTAATTAAGCTCCATAATAATCCTACATGATTGGATCAAAAACTACTTTTAGATGACTGGATTTAAAATACACCAATCTGGGGAACTCCTTCCCCCTCCCCACATGGGAGTCTGTGCTTGTTCTTCAATAAATTTCCACCTTTGCTATACAAAAATAAAATGCACTTCAGTCTGAACTGAAATGAGGTAGATGAATGAGGACTGGTTTTAAAAGGCAACAGCAAAAACTCCTCAAAGGTCATAATATCAGTGATGTTTGATAACCATTCTCTTACGGATTTTTAAATTAATGTAATTTAGGTAGCTATATCCAACCTCAGGCAAATTAGGGGATGAGGGGAAGCAAATTTGGACACTATCAGTTTACCATCCTTTCCACTCCTGGTTTTGCTCCTTTTCTGCTATATGTCTCCAGAAAGTGAATTCATTGGTTAATAATGTTGTGTCCATCTTCTGGACTATATATAATTTCCTGAGAAAATTTTTTAAGGAGTTAAGAAAAGCCATTTCCTTTATAAAGTGATAGCTATATACTGTTGGTGAAATAGATCATCAGTGCTAGCATTTGGGAGCAAAAGGACAATGCAGAGGCATCTAAAACTATAACATCTACAAAATACTGTTTCTGCCTATTTGTAAAGCTGATCCTAAAACAACTAATTGAGTTCAGCTAAAATTTATACTTTGTTCGTGATCTGCCCATCAATAGAATTTTTTATATCAGTTTGTGTGATGACATTGAGTCTGTGGTATTCAGCAGCAGTCAAGTACAGATGCCATAAATAATGCAGTGTTCATTATTTTCCTGCCTTTGTTGAAGCTAGACTTCTCAAGGTCTGACCAATGAACCTTTTGCATGGCTATATTAAATTTACTTATGTCTTACTAGAGGCCTGGTGCACGGGTAGGACCCCTAGGCTTGGCCAGTGATCAGGGTCAGTAAGGTTCCCTGCCTCCCTGCCTACTCCTTTCTTCCTTCAGCTGCCGGCCATGTTCTATGCCGCCCTCTGGTGGTCAGTACATGTCATAGCGACTGATCAAACCCCCAAGAGGACAATTTGCATATTAGCCTTTTATTATATAGGATACCCTTATAGCTGCTATTTTATTTGCTGAAACTATGTTGGTTTTCTTCTGTTTTAAATAGAATGTTGTCAACATAATAGATATATTGATGGAACTTAGTATTTTTAAATGATTATTCCTACAACTAAGATTAAATTAATGAAGATAATTGTCTTTGAAAGGATCCTATCTTTCTTGGGGATTCAATTTTAATTGAAAGTGTGAATCTGATTTAATTTTCCTCTGCCCATCACTTAGTCTTTTTTAAATATCCCTATCAATTAGTCTTTTTCCAATTAATTACATCATGGCTAATGTAGAATAGTAACTATAGCATGAGTTAGACCGAAGGTGAATAGAGCTCTAATTAGCCTAACCAGTACCTTTCAACATTACTCAGAATTGCTGGATACCCAATCACATGCATATTAGCAGGCATTTCAACTAACATTTCGACTGGTGACTCTCTAAGGTTTTCAATAAAGTGTAACTTAAGTCATTTGAATGTTATAAATGATGTCAGAAAGCTTTAGGGTTTTCTTCATCAGGGTTTTCAGAAGTTTAGCTAATCACAGATGTTTGTGATGTTCTAAAAAGAGAATAATAGATAAGTAGCATAATTATAACTAGACATTTGAATCACTGAAGTTACACTGTATTCTTGTATCTTCTGCAATACGAAGGTTATAAATCAGAAAACCTTAGAGATCTACTCCACCTTGAATAAAAACAAACTTACCTTTTCCTCATAGGCAGATTACCCGCTCCAGCCTTGAACCAGTGAACCAGTGGTGTTGTGGATGTCAACAACCCGGTGTCCACTGGGGTGTCTCAATGGAGCGGGAAGTTGGCGATTGCAGGGCAATAAATTCAGGCATCTATATAAAAAATAAAAAAAAATAAAAAAGAGGTAAGACAGTCTTAAGGCTAGCTGAAATGCCTGCTAATGCTATTTGGTGTGGGGATCCAGCTGCTCTTAGAAAAGTTGCCAGGCCATTGGTTAAATCTTACAGTTCAGTTTGGAATGACAGTCTCTCGCCCAAGTACAAACTCCTTGAATAAGAAAATGTGACTTTAATTAGCTACAGAAATAATTTATATAAGTAAACAAGGCAATCATGTGACAGAAATAATGACATACTGCCATTGTCAGAACTACATAAATGATCTTTCAAAGTCCTAAAAAAAAGCAGTCTTTTTCTTATCATTTTGGTCATAAAACTGTTTTTACCCTATATTTTTCTCTTTAGTTCTGTATATAATTTTACGTGGAGATCTCTCTGTTTCACTTATTTAGCATATTTTTAAAATTTTGTCTTATTGATTTCAGAGGAAGGAAGGGAGGCGGTGGGGGAGGGGTGAGAAACATCAACGATAAGAGAGAATCATGGATCAGCTGCCTCCTGCATGCCCCCTACTGGATATTGAGCCATCAACCTCGGCATGTACCCTGACTGGGGCCTCCTGGTTCCATAGGTCAACGTTCAACCACTGAACCACACTGGTCAGGCGGTCAGGCAACCACAAATATTTTATTACTTCCAATTATATAACACCAAACCCAGTACTATAGAAGTGTAACATGATACTGTGTACTTTTATTTTGTCCTAGAACTTTTTCTTAGATTTCGAGGAGGCAATGCAAAGAGGACATACAGTCTTTGGGTCTTACATAGCAGGCTCCAACTATGGCTCAGTCATGGTCTTGCCCTTTGAACTTGGATGGTTACTTAAGTCATTAGAACCTGATTTCTAAGTAATATTTATAATAATTACAAATTTCTAGTGGGTTTTTATTGTTTTAAGTGTTGTTTATTCATATTCAGAATAACTCTATGAAGTAGGTAGACTATAATTCCCATTTACAAATGAGGAAACTAAGGGATATAAAAATTAAGTAACTTGTGTAAGTCCCAAAGCAACTAAATTGGTAAAGCTAAATATTTGAACCCAAGCAGTCTTATTCCAGAGTCCACACTGTATTTCATAGGGCCTTTCACAAATAACATGGAATAGTTAATATTTTCTTGAAAGATTATTATGAGGAGTTAATGAAATTACATAATTATCTATTAATAGCACCAGTGCTTGGTAACTTTTATTACTTATGTTGCTTTTCATTAAATGTTATATTCACCCTTTCTATAAATATTGTATATTATCCTTTTTGTATCCTTGTTTTTGTTTTTTTAGACCTGATCAGAAATTTAATGAACATATTAAGGATGATAAAGGTGAAGACTTTCAGAAACGATATATCCTCAAGAGAGATAACTCGAGCTTTGACAAAGATGATAACCAGGTAATTTAGCATAATTAGAGCATTTTTTATATGTGCAGGACTTATACCACCAGATTATTTTCCCAAGAATTATTTGTTCTCTTTTCTTTAGATAAGAATACGTTTGAAAGATGACAGAAGAAGCAAATCTATAGAAGAAAGAGAAGAAGAGTACCAGAGAGCTAGAGATCGTATATTTTCCCAAGATGTATGTATTGTTGTATTTAGCTCTTCATATTAGAATATATATTAATTGTATTATAGGACCTCACTCCTCCCTTAATCTTCTGATCACATTTTTAACCACATTTGTTACATATCAAATTACCTTTTAGAAATATTCTATTTTATTCATTTTAATAACTTAATAGTATATAAAATACTATATTGCAACAGTCACATAAGTTTTTCAAAAGTTAATAGCAGATCAATTATGGACTAATATTCTGAACTAAGTATATCTATATAAATAAAAACTTAAGCGACCATTATGACCCATCAACCGAATGACTGGTTGCTATGATTCACATGACCACCAGGGAACAGGTACTCAGATGTCCTTGGTGGTCAATGTGCTCCCACAGTGGGAGCACTGCTCAGCTGGCCAGGTTCACGGCTGATAGTGCAGCTGTGGCAGCACAAGCATCTCCCACCTCCATGGCAGTGCTACTGAGCAGTGGCATCTGCAAGCATAGCAGGGCCGGGATGAATGGGACCGGCGCGATGCCCAATCAGGGCTCGGGTTCCTCTCCGGCCTCCTGCCGCTTTGCACACTACTACATCCCTTGGAGTAGTAGGATGTCGGACTGCTGGTTTTGGCCCAATCTCCACAGGCCTGCGGGGATCAGGCCAAAATCTGCAGTCTGACATTTCACTAGGGGTCTCAGATTGCGAGAGAGCATACACCAGCCTGAGGGACCCCACTGGTGCACAGATTCATGTACCAGGCCACTTATCTATACTAATAAAAGGATAATATTCTAATTAGACTGAATCTCATCTGGACAAAACTATGGTGGCAGGGATTAAGGCAGAGACAGTGGCGATCAGATCAGCATGGGAGAACAGTCAGGGATGATCAGGCCAGCAAGGGAGAGCAATTAGGGGATAATCAGGCTGGCAGGGGAGGGCAGTTAGGGGGTAATTAGCATGATAGGGGAGTGGTTAGGGGGTGATCAGGCCAGCAGGGGAGTCATTAGGGAGCAATGACACCACAGGCAGAGGTGGTTAGGGTCAATCAGGCAGGCAGGAGAGCAGTTAGGGGCATCAGGCTAACAGGCAGAGGTGGTTAGGGGTGATCAGGTAGGCAGGCAAGTGAGCAGTTAGGAGCCAGCTGTCCCAGACTGCAAGAGGGATGACCAACTGCCAATTTAGGCCCAATAAACCATCATTCGAACATCCCCTGAGGGGTCACGAATTGGAGAGGATGCAAGCTGGGCTGAGGGCCCCTTCCCCCATGCATGGATTTCTTGCAATGGGCCTCTAATGTGTGTGTGTGTGTGTGTGTGTGTGTGTGTGTATCCTATCCAATAAAATAGTAATATGCAAATTGACCATACCTCTGCTACATCCACAAGCCATGCACACACAACCAGTCAGAGCAGTTATGCAAATTAACCCAACCAAGATGGCTACAGCCACAGAGAGAGCAAGAGGGAGGCTTGGGTTGCCCTGACAATGGAGGAAGCCAAGCTTTCCACACACCTAGCCAGCCCAGGCCTCCGTTTAAAGGCTACAAAGTTTCAATTATAGAAGATAAATAAATTACAACAGAAATGTTTGCCACCAAGGAGTGAGCAGAAGGCTTAGCTCTTCTCCAAGCTACAAAGTTTCAATTGTAGAAGATAACTAAATCCGCATGGGTTGCCAGGAGGCATGGCCAGCCAGCAAACCACCACAGGCCCCTCGCCCCAGGGTGTCCCATGCCCCAAGAGAACCCCCACACTGATCTGGGACACCCTTCAGGGCAGGCCAGCTGGCCCCACCTGTGTGCCAGGCCTCTATACTATCTAATAAAAGAGTAATATACAGATTGACCATTACTCCAACACACAAGATGACTGCCCCCATGTGGACACAAGATGGCCATCAGGGAAGGGCATTTGGGAGGGACCAGGCCTGCAAAGGAGGGCAGTTGGGGATGATCAAGCTTGCATGGGAGGGCAGTTAGGGGTGACCAGGCCAGCAGAAGAGGAAAGTTGGGGGCAAATAGGCTCGCAAGGGAGCAGTTAGGCATGAATCAGGCTGACAGGGGAGTGGTTAGGAGGTAATCAGGGTAGCAGGCAGAATCAGTTAGGGACAATCAGGAAGGCAGGCAGGTGACAAGTTGGGAGCCAGCAGTCCTGGATTGTGGGATTGGGCCTACACAGGCAGTCAGACATCCCTCAAGGAATCTCAGATTGGAGAGGGTGCAGGCTGGGCTGAAGGAAACCCCCACACCCCTTGCACGAATTTCATGCACTGAGCCTCTAGCCTCTAGTATGTATATATGTGTATGTATATGTATATGGGTATGTGTGTGTGGAGATATATATCTATATCCCTAATATACAAATAGACTGAATGGTAGAATAACCGAACAACCAGTTGCTGTGATGTGCGCTGACCCCCAGAGGGCATTCACGGAGCATGGCGGGCATCGGCAGTGGAGGGATGATGGAGTAGGTGAGTGGGGACACCAGACCAAGAAAGCATGACAGTCGCTGTCATCCAGACAAGCCTCTGGTAGTTACTGAAATTTCTTTGCTCCCGCTGGTCCTGGCTGTGCTTGCACCCGCTGCAAGTACAAGAGCTGCCATTCACACCCACAGCTGGCGCCCCGCGCTGGCCACAATCACTCACCAGTGTCAGCAGGTGCAAGTGGTGGTTTCCGGCCCAATTGCCTCTCAGGGCTTCTCTACCTCCCCCTGCTCCTGAGGGGCAATTGGGGCCAGCAGCTGCCTCTCAAACCACTGTGGTTGACAACCCCACTTGACTTCACTGCTAGTGCCAGACCCACCACTTGCACCCACTGCCAGCATCAGCCCTGCTAACTCCCAAAGCCAGTGCTAGAACTACTGCTTGCACCTGCTGCCAACACCTGATGATGGGCCCCATCACTCTGCGCAGTCAGCAGGTGCAGGTAGTGGCTGCTGGCTCCCATCCACTGATGGCACCAGCCCTGGTCCTGCTGCTGGCACTGGCCCCAATTGTTCCACGCTGGTCAGCGGGTGTGAGTGGCACCACTGCTACCACCGCCTGGGAGGGGCATTGGAATGGGGCTGCTTGCAGATAGGATCAAAGGCCACAGCAGGAGGGGCCAGGCTGGGACGCAGAGGATGGGCTGAGACCTGCCCCTTCCCCATTGCAGCCTTACGACCCACAGTTTCTTCAAGGTACATGAATTTGTGCACTGGGCCCCTAATAATTTTTATAATATTTTTTTCTTCCAAGTTTGAGATTTTTAGAATAACTTGTTCTTTTAATAAAGTTAATTGATTTTTAAAATTAATATTCGTTTTTCACTTTTTAAGTGATTATATAAAAGACATTTTTTAAATGGCTAGTTAATTTAGTCAGATACTCGAGAAGAACATGGGTTTGGTTTTACCAATAACTGTAAAGCATCTGTTTTGTGTGGTACTAGTTAACTATTCAAGAATATAATGAACATGTGTAGTTTGTGTTAACACTGCCAGAGATGGAAATTTCCTCTACATTCAAAAAGCAAACAGTACATAACATTAACATCTAGACTAACCATTAAGAATTTACAATATTTATTCAACAAATTTTATTGAGCACCCCATGGATAGTTACTACAATAATTTTCCCCCCAAAACAGCTTTTATATGGTAGATAGTATCATTACTTTTATTTTATAGGTAAAGAAATTGAGGCTCCAGAAGACTAAGTAAAATAGCCAAAGATCATACAGCTATAAAATGACAGAATTGGGATTTCAACCAAGGTCTTCTGAACTGGGAGCCTAAATGAGATATATTTTTGTCTAGTTTGCAAGCGATGTATGGTCTTTACGCTTAATGAGTAGCCGGACAATGGCAATGTGGTGTATGATTTGTGTAGAGGCATAAAGGTAAAATAAGGACTCGATAGAGAAGCACCATATACCATAGCTGAGGAATGAGAGAGAGTTAGATTCCAAGAGGAGACCTGAAGGACTAAAGTGTTCCTTATAGAGGGTCAGTATTTGCAGAGTCCCAGTGATGAAGAACATTTTGACAATGAGGAATTAAAAGATTCAGAATATGTACTTGCATTTTAGCTAAGTGACACAGGAAATGAGGAAAGTTTAGATTGAACAAATAAGCAGAGGGCAGATGATCTTAAAAGCTAGTTTAGGTAGGTGGGTTTTTAGGTAGAGGTCAGCAAACTTTTTCTTATAAAGGTCCAGATCATAAATATTTTAGACTTTTTTAAGCCATATAGTTTTTATTGCACAATTGAAATCAACCTTTATAATGTGAAAACAGTTATAGACAGTACATAAGGAATGAGCATGGCTGTATTTCAATAAAATTTTATTTATAAAACAGGTATGACCATAATTTAGTGAATTCTGGTCTGGTGGCTGAAAAACTAGTTAGAACAGCGGTTCTCAACCTGTGGGTCACGACCCCTTTGGGGGGGGGTCGAACAACCCTTTCACAAGTGTCGCCTCACATCATCGGAAAATGAAGATATTTACATCACGATGCATAACAGTAGCAAAATTTCATGGTTGGAGGTTACCACCACATGAGGAACTGTATGCAAGGGTCGCGGCCTTAGGAAGGTTGAGAACCACTGAGTTAGAAGATTTGTAATAATACAAACAAAAATGATGGTTGCCTGAGCTAGATTGATAGTATGACAAAGGCTATGTTGAGTCGGTCATAGCTGCTTGTTCACTGCTACAAGAACAGCCATAGCTGAGAAATGAGAATGTTAGCTTCACCTGATAGGTAAAGTACAAGTGATCAAAGTATTTAGTTAGTGAATGAGGTGGAATCTACAGACTGGTGTATACTTTGAATATCTTCCTATATAATAATCCTATATCATAAAGAGGTAATATACAAATTAAACCTCATGCTATCACAAAATGGCTACGCCCACAGCAGAGGCAGGGTTCCGTAAAGAGCAATCAGCAGGTACCTGAGGCTGGGTGGCACCAAGCTTGATGGGGGACCTCAGACCACTCTCCTCTTCCTGTGGGGCTTGATGAGGGACTTCAACCTGTGGCGTTCCACCCTTCTTCCCCCTGCCTAGTCTGGGGGACCTCAGGCCCTGCTCCCTGCCCTCGTGCCAGGCTGGGGGATCTCATGACGTGCCCCCTGTCCAGCAGGGCTTGTTGGGGACCTCAGGCCGCAACCCCCACCCCAACACTGGGCTGGAGGCCTGAGGGTGCCCTGGAGGACCTGAAGCTGCACCTCTGCCCTAGTAAGGCTTGACAGGGGACCTGAGGCTGTCTTCTTCCCACCCCCAACTGGGGGGCTTGATGGGGGTGGGGCCAGCCTTGTCTGGATCTCACCCAGTAGGAATGGGGCTGGCTGGGGCTGGATCTCACCCAACGGGGTGTGGGGCCGGCCAGATCTGAGTCTCACGCGATTTCGAGGCACACGCAGGTGCGCAGGGACTTGACTCTGGGTCCCATAGCATGCCCCAGACTCTGACAGGAGGAAGAATTTCATATACATTTTACTCATTTTTTTTCATCTCTGACACTTCTATTAAAGAAAAAAGGGGTAAGGACGCAGACAGTCTAAAGCAGTGTGGTGCATCAGCATGCAATACATTGCTGTAGTGCTGTGATTGGCAAACTCATCAGTCCACAGAGCCAAATGTCGACAGTACAAGGATTTAGAGCCAAAAGCCAACTTCTGCGCATGGGCTACGAAGTTTCCATCGCACTGTAGGTGCGCGCCCGCACGTGGTATTTTGTGGAAGAGCCACACTCAAGGGGCCAAAGAGCCACGGTTTGCTGACCACTGCCATAGGGTAAGTCCCAGGCCTTTATAACTCAATTTGGCTCAGAGCAACTTGCATTCCAGCGTGCTCCACACATGGCTCAGGCTGCAAGATGAATAACCCTCCTTAAAAAAAAGAAAAGAAAAGAAGGAGGAGAGAAAATGGCGGCGGAGTAAACAGATGCGTCTGGAGCTTTGTCACTGGGCAGAAGGGGAGAGAGCGGCTGAGAGTCACACTGGGAGTGTTTAGTGGCAAGTTAAGAGTCAGTTATCCTCCAGGAGAAGGCCGGGAACTGCTGGACGGGGTTCTCCTAGCCGGGCAGCCCCACTGCCAAGGGGTTTTTGCCCGCCCGAGCCACCAGCACGAACGCGGAGACCATGCCATCTTTCAGAGGGAGGTAGATGTCTGCAGCCATCTGAAGCTGGCAGCTGCGTACACATCAAGCAGCTGGGGACCCAGAACTCCGCTCTCCAATCAGCACAGACACGCAGCGGACTCAGAGATCCATGGAGCACACGGAGAGCGCCATGCGTGCTGTACCTGGTCGTGTTGTAGTTTGTGCTTCTCAATCAACGTAGGAGAGAGAGCTACATAACACCCGGAGAAGAAAGACCATGGGCAGAAAAAGAAACAGCCCACATAAGACAGAAAGGCAGGTTTCACCAGAAAAGGAAGTAAACGAAATAGAAGCAGAAACAAGCCTGCCAGAGAAAGAGTTCAGAGAAACGATCATAAGCTGGTTTAAAAGATTGGAAGACAAATTCGACAATATGGGTAAGAGCCAAGAGGAAGGAAAGAAGAGCCTAGAAAAAATGAAGAAGAGCCTAGAGGAAGTGAAGAAGAGCCAAGAGGAGATGAAGAAGCACCAAGAAGAAACGCAGAAGAAACTAGATTAGGTGCAGAATAAACAAGAAGAAATGAACAATGACATAAAGAACTCGATAGAAAGCATCAAAAGTAGACTAGAAGAAGCAGAGGACTACATCAGTGAGCTAGAAGACACGGTAGGAAAAAATACCCAAGTACAGCAGCTTCTAGAAAAAAAAGTTAAAAAGCAAGAGGAGAGCCTAAGGGAACTTTGGGATAACATGAAACAAAACAACATCTGTATAATTGGTGTTCCAGAAAGAGTGGGAACTGAACAAGGATTAGAGAACGTGTTTGAATAAATAATGACAGAAAATTTTCGCAATATAGGAAAGAAAAAACCCACACAAATCCAAGAGGCTCACAGAGTTCCAAGCAAAATGAACCCCAACAAACCGACACCAAGGCACATTATAATTAAATTGGCAAACACCGACGACAAAGTAAGAATACTAAAAGCAGCCAGAGAGAAACAGAAAGTTACCTATGAAGGAACTCCCATAAGACTAGCTACTGACTTCTCAAAAGAAACTCGTCAGGCTAGAAGGGAATGGAATGAAATATACAAAGTCATGCAAAGGAAGGGTCTGAATCCAAGAATACTGTACCCTGCAAGACTCTCAATCAAAATTGAAGATGAAATCAAAAGCTTCGCGGACAAAAATGAACTAAGAGAATATATTACCACCAAACCAGCAATGCAAGAAAAGTTGAAGGGTCTGCTGTAATAAAAAGAAAGAGGAAGCGAAGAAGGAGCTCGGGGGGAAGGACTACATATGGCAACAGATAAGTACTTATCAATAATAACTTTAAATGTAAACGGATTAAATGCTCCAATCAAAAGACATAGGGTAACCGATTGGATAAGAAAACATGATCCATATATGTGCTGTCTGCAAGAAACCCACCTCAGGAAAAGAGATGCACACAGATTGAGGGTGAAGGGATGGAAGATGGTATTTCAGTCAAATGGAAATGAAAAAAAAGCTGGGGTTGCAATACTTATATCTGACAAATTAGATGTCAAAGTGAAGGACATAATAAGAGATAAAGAAGGCCACTTTATAATACTAAAGGGAACAATCCAACAAGAATAACTCTGGTAAACATACATGCACCCAATATAGGAGCACCTAAATACATAAAAAAAACTCTTGCAGGATATTAAGGGAGAGATTGACAGCAATACAATAATAGTAGGAGACTTTAATACCCCACTGTCACCATTGGACAAATCCTCTAAACAAAACATCAGCAAAGAAACATCAATCCTAAATGACTCACTAGACCAGATGGAATTAACTGACATCTTCAGAACATTTCACCCCAAAGCCACAAAATATACATTCTTCTCCAGTGCACATGGGTCATTTTCAAAGATAGATAACATATTGGGTCATAAGAAAAGTCTCTTCAAATTCAAGAAGATAGAAATCATATCAAGCATTTTCTCAGACCACAGTGGCATAAAACTGGAAATGTACTATAATAAAAACAATAGAAATCAAACACATGGAGCCTAAACAGCATGCTATTAAACAACGACTGGGTAACCAGAGAGATCAAGGAGGAAATAAAGAACATCATGGCAACAAATGACAATGACAACACAACAATACAAAATTTATGGGACACAGTGAAAGCAGTCTTGAGAAGGAAGTTCATTGCCCTACAAGCCTACTGCAAAAAACAGGAAACAATGGTAATAAACCACCTAAACCTACAACTCAAAGAGCTAGAAAGAGCAACAAGAAAAGCCCAGTGTGCTCAGAAGGAAGGAAATAGTGAAGATCATAGCGGAGATAAACAACTTGGAGACCAAAGAAACAATTAAAAAGATCAACAGAACAAAGAACCTTTTCGAAAGATGACAGAAGGAAGGCCAAGAGACACATGAAAACATGTTCAAAGTCATTAATCATCCGAGATATGCAAATCAAAACGACAATGCGATACCATCAACAAATCAATCATCAACAAATCAACAAACGACAAGTGTTGGCGAGGATGCAGAGAAAAAGGTACCCTTGTGCACTGTTGGTGAGAATGCAGACTGGTGCAGCCACTGTGGAGAACAGTATGGAGTTTCCTCAAAAAACTAAAAATGGATCTCCCATTTGACCCTGTAATCCCACTCTTAGGAATTTATCCTAAGAAATCACAAACACCAATCAGAAAGGATTTATGCACCCCTATGTTCATAGCAGCACAATTTACAATAG
>PVJN01031795.1:0-24604 GCA_004026805.1 Lasiurus borealis | reverse complement strand
ACCGGTTTCGGCTCTTTTCTTTTTATATATATCTTATTGATTTTTTTACAGAGAGTAAGGGAGAGCGATAGAGAGTTAGAAACATCGATGAGAGAGAGACATCCATCAGCCGCCTCCTGCATGCCCCCTACTGGGTATGTGCCCGCAACTAAGATACATGCCCTTGACCGGAATCGAACCTGGGACCTTTCAGTCCGCAGGCTGATGCTCTATCCACTGAGCGTAACCGGTTTCGGCCCAAGGCTTTATTTTCGACAGTGCCCCTTCCAGTGCCCAGGAGAGAGATGAAGGAAGAATCGTCGGGGCTGGGTGTCTGTGGGGAGGAGGTGCAGGGCTTGAAGGGTTGTCAAAGCTACTACCCCCATCTCATCCACATTGGCTTCCCCTTAGCGGGCCCTTGCCAGGTCTGTCCTGTGTGGCCTGGACTGGGCATGGTGTGGTCTTGGAGGAGCGGTGAGTGCAGAGGAGACCCCATCTGTCTTGTCCATGGTGGTGGCCTGAAGGCCCAGCAAAGAGCTCTGCATGCAGCAGGGGTGCAGTGAGCACTGGGGGTGCAGTGAGCACCGGGGGGCGGGGCGTGTGGACTAGTTGGGGAGAAAAGCCATGGCGGGCAGCCATCCTCTGTGGTCCTTTCTGTCGGGCAGTTAAGATTATGAGGGGGTGACCATTTGGAGAAGTGGCGTGGAGAGGCCTGGGCAGAGGGGGGCCTGAGGAACCTGGAGGCAGGTCTGGGAAGCACTGAAGGGGACCCTTTCCTAGCCCCCCCCATAACGATCAGTTAAGTCAGGGACTTAGGGCAGAGCTCTATCTCTGAACGCCGAGGGCAGAGGGAAGTGGGGAGCCATTGAAGGCTTCGGAGCTGGGAGTGAGTGAGGAGGCAGGACTGGTCCTGGCTCCGCGCCTTTGCTCTTAGCATCCTCCTCGCTTAGGGCACCTGCTCACTTCCTCTCTGCCGACTCAGGGACTCACGCAGGCTCGCTCCCAGCAGCCTCCTCTCCCGCTGCTGCTCTTCACCCCACCTGGGGCAACACAGAATAGGCTTGAGCACCCCTAGGGATGGGGGGCTCTCTACCACCCTCCCTGTAGTCTAGAGATCGCAAAGTGGCCATATCCGTCTTCCAGACAGGCACTGCTTCAGCTGTCATGTGTTTCTCTGTTTTAAAAATTAATCTTGAATACTTAGCTCTGGGCTTGTACCCCCAGAAGTAGAACTTAGGTCTGGCTTTTGCCGAAATGAGAAGACGCGGGCTCATGGGGAGCACGTTGTCAATGGCAAGTCTCGGCTGAAGCTGGGGGTGGCTGCCCCTGTCGCCGTGGGAGCTCAGGAAGTAGAACAGGCCCTGGGGTCAGTCAGATGTGGGTGCAGATCCTGACTGTGCCACTTGCCAGCTGTGGGGCCAGGGACCTGACCCGAGCCTCAGTTTCCTCCTCTGTAAAGCGGGACCCTAGCTCTCACCCCGTGGCGTGGTTGAGGGGACTGGGGACAGTTATGCAGGCACGGTGCGCGCCCCGCAGAGGACCGGGAGAGTGTAGGCAGTTTCCTGAACGGCGGCTCTCCTTTGGATTGTCCTTGCCCGACTCCCAGGCCCTGGCCCAGCGAGGCTCCTCCCGCACGGAGTCCTCTGACCTCGGCTGACGCGAGGGCAATCAGGGCCTTGCCGGTGTGCAGCGCTGGGCGTGGAAGCCCGTCTGTGCTGATCCCCTGATAACATTCTCGGCGTGCCCTCCGCCCCGCCCAGGCCCTGCTCAGCATCCCGGCTGCTTCCTTCACCCCGCGTGGCATTTGCTCCCGGGGCTGCCGGCCTCGGCAGAAGGCAGGGCCCTGGACAGCCGTGTTCGGGCTCAGTCTCCCTCCCCGGCCGCGCTCCGTGGGCAGAGTCTGGAAGCCGGAGGCTTGTCCGCATGGAGACCCACACTCCCCTTTCCAAGCGGCACTTTCTACCCTGGGAACCTGGTCAACTTATTTAAAGCCTTTCTGAGCCTCCTTTCCCCAAAGTGTGGGCAGGGTTAGCATGAGCATTACATGAGATAATAGAGCAGTGAATGGCTATGGAATCTGAGGAGCTGATTACTTCTTTATTGTTTTGGGAGCACCTACTGTGTGCTAGGAACCGCATCTCCGGTTCCCAACGTGTGGTCAGGAGTCCGAGCTGCTCCTGCATGCAGGGAGCTCAGCGGAGCACCCAACATCTCCTTCCTCTGCCCTGTGGGCATGGGGTGTCCTCCCCAGCACAAGGAGGGGCTCGGGCTGAAGTCCCAGCTCTGCTCAGATGGAGAACAGAACGGGGCAAGAGACACAGCACGGACACAGCGCCTCTGGTGTCTCAGGAGGGCCTTCTCTCTCCAAGGAGGCAGCAGACCGCCCAGGGCGGTGCGAAGCTTTGCATTCTCTCTCCTGGAGGCAAACAGGGCTTCTTCCTCAGAACCCTGGACACAGCCCAACGCCTGCCCCACCTTCCCTGCAGGGCAGCGAGGCCTGGAAGGCCGGGAAGCGGCACCGTTTGGCCCGGGAGCCTCTGTACCGGCAGTTCCTCCCCCTGCGCTCTCCTCGGAGCCTGGCTGGGGGCAACAGCCGCGTGTGCCGGGAAACGTCCCCGGTGGCAGGCCTGGGCCGGGAGTGCCACGGAAAGGCCCTCCGACTCGCAGGAAGTCCCTGGGACGAGAAGTGGTGCGTTCCGGCAAGTGCTTTACATTTTTTTATTTTTTTTTCTCGGATAGAAAGGCCGTGCCGTGGATTTCTTTGGCAGTTATTTCCTTCTCAGAATGCAAACTGGAACCCTGGGAGGGGGTGCCGCTGGGTGTGGCCTCTGGGCTTGGCTGGAGTCTTGGGGGAGGGAACTGGAAGTTCTGATAGAATCCTCAGTGCCAAGCAGCTATCCTATCTATATTAGTAAAGACAGAAGAACGAGGATGGTCATCATATGGTCTTGTGTGCCTACTATGCGCCAGCACTGTGCTAATCCTTTTACATGCATTTTTTTTCTCTCTTAATTCACACCCACAATGGAAATGGGATCGTGTCCATGTGAGAGGTGAAAAACTGAGGATCCGAGGAGTTAAGTGGCCCCCAAATAACAGAGTTGGCATGTTCGCTGGGCCTGACCTTTGAGCCTGCACCTTAACCATTGAACTAAAATGCTTTAAATTATGGCGTCATCATGCAGCAACAGGTGACAATAATGCTGGTATTATTTTGAGGTTCAAAGGAATCAAGCGATTTGCCCACTTAATGCAGGGGATGCTTCCTAGAACTGGGACACCATTTGCTATGACTCTGGCCATAGCCATGGCGGTGGGTGGGTGGGGCCTGCAGCAGAGGGCAGACCAAGTTGCCCTGGAATTGCCCCAGGAGCTGGGTGAGAACTCGGGGCAGCTCTTTGCTTTGAGGCTTGCAGTGGCTCCTGTTTGCCTGGGGCAACAAATCACTCTTTGGCCTTCTAGATTCCCACAGTCCTGTCCCCGCTCTCAGCCCTGCCATCAGCACTCCATGCCCACGCTCCAGCCTGGCACAGAGGGTGAGTCTTTCTTCGGAGCCCCCGTTGAGGCTTAAAAGGCACAGCGCACATCGCAGCGACCTGCTTGCATGCCTGCTCCCTGCTCATGTGTGTACTCAGCTGAAACAGAGAACTCAACTCCTCCAGGGCAGAGACCCGAGTCTCATGGACCCCTTCACCTGCTCTGAGATCAGAAGCAGCACCGGACACACCCTGCATGCACACATGGTGAACAGATAAGTACAGTACTGTATTTTCTGGCGT
This sequence comes from Lasiurus borealis, assembly GCA_004026805.1. NCBI lineage: Eukaryota > Metazoa > Chordata > Mammalia > Chiroptera > Vespertilionidae > Lasiurus > Lasiurus borealis. Next base: position 20,846 of record PVJN01031795.1, on the reverse strand, counting down.
ATAAGACGACTGGGCATATAAGATAACCCCCAACTTTTCCAGTTAAAATATAGAGTTTGGGATACACTCGCCTTATAAGATGACACCTGGCATATAAGATGACCCCCAACTTTTGAGAAGATTTTCCTGGGTTAAAAAGTCGTCATATACACTGGAAAATACGGGCAAGTGGGTAGATGAGTGTGTGTGTGAGCGAATGGATGCCTAAAGGAGTCAGTGAACGGGTATGAATCAGCCCTCCTCTCCAACACCATTTCCAGATGCAAACCTGGCCGGGGTGGGGGGGGGTGGGCTCTGCCCTCTGCAGGTTCAGAGTCTGGGAAGGTGGGTGAGGGGAGCAGGGGCGAGCGCTGAACTCTTTCCCTGAGGCCTCTGTTTCCTCGGAGATAGGTAGCCACGGACATTTGCATCCTGATTTACAGTTCACAAATCACACTGGCGGGCAGCATCTCATTTCCCTTCACACAGGACACAGAGGGTGAGGTGAGGGGTGTCACACCAGGCACCAAGTGGGTGCTGGGCAAACGTGAAGCTCCTTCTCCCAGCTCAGGACACCCACGTGAGGTGGGAGACTCAGTCTTGTGATTCAAGAAGCAGGCAGGACCGGGAGCCCCTTTGCCTTTGAGCGGCCCTGCCCCACCTCAGCTTCCCGGGGCGGTGGCCAGGAGAACTGACAGGTGGCTGGCGAGAAGGGCAAGGTGACCAGGTCCCAGCCTCTGGACTGGGCCTTTGAGGTACAATATCCTAGGAATCCTTTAGACCAGTGGTTCTCAACCTTCCTAATGCCGTGACCCTTTAATGCAGTTCCTCATGTTGTGGTGACCCCAACCATAAAACTATTTTCGTTGCTATGTAGAGAACCACTGCTCGAGACTGAAGAAAGGATTGTGATCTTTGACGGGACACCCTCCTTCACTCCAGAGTGACTGGAGAGCCCAAAGTCACTTCCTTTGAGAACATAAAAGCAGGGATTAAGTTCAGATCTCCCTCACTCCAGAATGTGGGTCCTTTCTTCCAAGTGACTTTCTGTGATGGATGAATTTATTACTTTGACCTACTGTGTGGGGGATCAAAAAGACTCACGGGTGGCTTGACGGTTTGTGCATTGGGAGGGGGAGCCGCGGAGGATAAGTGGGAAAATCAATTATCCCTGTGAAGCGCTTTAAGCATAAAGGGATCTGGAAATGCTAGATGGGGCAGAAGAAGCAGCTTCTCTGGGGGGTGTTAGGAGGGCTTCCTGGAGGAGGTGGCTCTGGCTGGGATCTTTTCAAGAATCTTAGTGATAGCCGTGCACCTGTGCAGGACCAAGCGCTCTCCTAGGCCAGTGAGAGAAACTAAGCAGCATGTGACAGAGTGGGTGGGGGCTGAGCCAGGTGCAGACGGAGCCGTGGTGGCAAGTGGGTTTTGGTCTGTTCTGAGAGACACCCAGTGCTTCACGGTGTTGAGAGGAAGAAAAGGACACGGGCCAGGGAGAGAGACCCCCACTTGGGAGGGTGAGGATTAGAGAGGCTGAGAAGATGGGGAACAGCACCCACATCCGGTGTAACCTGGCTGGCGCGTCTCGCCTCCGTGTCCTGCGCAGGGCCTGGTTGGAGGCAGTGGTCAATGAACACTCCAGTGACTGTTGGAGGGAACAGCGTGGGGTGACAGTTCCTTTGGAGGTGGGATTCTCAGGGCTTTCCTGACAGGCAGCTGCGGACAGGGAGATGAGGTGGTGAGCGGTCAACGGTTGGCTAATTTCAGCCAAAGGCGAAGGCAGGGGAGGAAGGCTGGGTGCAGAGTCAGAAACCAGCCACAAGGGGTTAGGAAGCAGGCCTCTCTGGACCTCTCCTGTCATCTCCTTCGTGCCAGGGAGGCCTGCTGCGTAGACCTTGGTAGCTCCCTTCACTCACTCCCCCAAGTTTGTAAAGTGGACATGATAACTGCAAGCACCAGGCAATGCCGAGCATGTGGTGAGAGGAGAAGCTGTGAAAGAGCCTCGCCTGAGGGGCAGCATCCCCAGGCCTGCTCGTCACAGCCGAGCCACATTGGACAGACCTACCCACGTAGAGGGCAGGCTGGGCGCGATGGAGCAGCCACTTTTCTTTAATGCGGAAACTTTCCGCCCGGAGCGTGCTCAGCGCGACTGCCACTCTGCATTTCCGGAGCATGTTGGCCGTCCCCCTCATGAGATCATCTAGGTGATGTCCTGGTGATGTCAAGCGCTATTATGCAGGTGGGGGTGATTGGCAGGGGAAGTCTGGGGGAAGGCCAGGGCAGAACGCAGCAGTCTGAACTCTGCCCTTAAGGTCATGGCCCTTCTCCAGGATATGCTCTGTACCGGCGTCTCGAGGTTACTCACATCCACGAACCGGCGGCTTCTGAGTCCTTTCTCGCCAGCAGCCATCTTCGTGTAAAAGAGCTGAAATGCCTGTGTTCCAGTGAATGCAAAAGATGCTCCATAAAAGGGATTGGTACGAGATCAAAAGGGTTTCTAACTGGGACGGGCCTGCCAGCTTGGAATGCGGCGTTTTTTCTGGCATGCGCTGTAATTAATACACGCGTGGAGTATTAGACATAATGCGCATATTAGTGACCCAATGCACAATTCATATGTTAATATTAATTGCATATTACCTAGGCTGCTTAATGAACATTACATAGGTTTTTAATGAGTGCAGTTACTATAATTGAATTCAATTACATGCCTGCTATGCATATGAGGTCCATTTGAATAGCCGTACCCCATAGGGATCCAGCCAAAGGAAACAGGTGTTTGTCGTCAGGGCTGGAGTGAGAGAGAAGGAGAAACCCAGGGAGGGTGTGCGTGGCCAGGCCCTTCCTGGGGCCCGGATGGCAGGGCACCAGCAGGGTAAACAGCAGGCAGTGTCTGCACAGAGCCCGGCTCTCCGGCCGCCCCTTTGCTGTGGGTTTGGGCCCGGGTACAGCCCTGGAGCCCAGAGGCCAGCCCCGCATTCGCTGTAATAGGACACTTTCCTCCTGGCTGACCCAAAGCCGGAGGGTGGTTGCATCACTTCCTCTGGCACCACGGAGCCCACGTGACTCAGGCATCGAGGCTGGCCAGGGACGCTGGCACCCGGAGGCCCGGGCCCTGCGCTGCTTGTCTTCTCCAGAATCTGTGTCTGGAGCGGAGAGAGAGGCTGACGTAGCAGCCGCTGCGGTTATTGCTGCTCCGGAAGGCTCGGCGCTCACACCCTGCAGAAGGGGCAGCCCCGGGTGCTCAGGGAGTGGGGAGGCATGCCTTCCGGAAACTTACCTTCCCAGGGAAAGGAAGGGAAAGGTGACTCAGAGACGCTGGGCACCTGCCGGGGCCTGGGCTCTGCCGATGCCAGTCTTTAATCTTCACAGGCAAGAGGCAGGGTGTTCCTATTGGTTGAAGTGACACTAAGCCTAAGATGGGATTTTTTTCCCTCTTTTTCTCTCTCTGTCTCACACACACGGCTAGTTGAAGGTTGGACCAGGGTTTGAACCCAGGCCTATCTTATTCTGAAGGTTACAGCATCCAATTACTCCAGGCTGTTTCAATGCAGCTTTATGGTTCTGTTTCCTCCCTCTCTCCCTCCTCCTTCCTTCCTTCCTTCTTCCTTCTTTCCTTCCTTCCTTCCTTCCTTCCTTCCTTCCTTCTTTTCTTCCTTCCTTTTTTCCTCCCTTTCTTCCTACCTTCCTTTCCTTTGAAAAATCGTTAATATTTTAAGAATTAAAATACTTTAATTGGTTTAATGGACTTAAAACATTATATTAGTTTCAGATGTTAGCGTTTTAGTATTTGTATAGATTGCAAAATGATCATCACAGTAAGTCTAGTTAACATCCACTACCATACCTAGTTATAACATTTATTTTTCTTTTGAGGGTAACTTTTATGGTTTGCTCTCTTAGCAACTTTCAAATACGCAATACAGTAGAACTGACTATAATCGCCATGCTGTACATCCCCACGTGGATTCACCCGGTGGTAAGGCAGGCCCATTTTTAACCTTTTGAGGAAACTGCATCCTGTTCTCCATCCTGGCTGCTCCGGTCTGCATTCCCACCAACAGTGCATGAGGGTTGCATGCTCCACATTCTCATCAACACTTGACATTATTAGTGTTAGTCATTATGGGGTGAGATGATATCTCATTGTGGTTTTAATTTGCTTTTCTCTGACAATTAGTGACACTGCGCGTCTTTCCATATGTGTGTTCCCCATCTGTATATCCTCTTTGGAGAAGTGTTTATTCAGATTCTTTGCCTATTTTTTTAATTGGATCGTTTGGGGTTTTGGTGTTGAGTAGTATGAGCTCTTTATAAATTTTGGATATTAACCCTTTATCAGATGTATCATTGGCAGATATATTCTCTCATCTAGTAGATTGTCTATTTGTGTTTTGTTTTTGTTTTTGTGGGATTTTTTTGTTGTTGTTGTTAATTCTCCTGTGAGGATATTTTTTTGCCATTAATTTTTAGAGGAAGGAAGAGGGAGAGACAGAGAAAGAAACATGGATGTGAGAGACACATCAATTCCGCTTGGGGATGTTGATTCCTGCATCCATCACAACCAGAGCTGGGGATTGAGCCTGCAACCAACGTACATGCCCTTAACCACAGCCCTTCAGTCCACAGGCTGACACTCTAACCAGTGAGCAAATTCAGCTAGAGCATCTCTTATTTTTTTTATGATTTTTTTTCCTGTGTAAAACCTTTCAGTTTGATGTACTTCCATTTGTTTATTTTTCTTTTGTTTCCCTTACCCAAGCAAATATATCCAAAAATTGTTACTAAGAGTGATAACAAATTGTTTATTGGATATTCTTCTCAGAGTTTTGTGAATTTGAATCTTGCATTTAAGCCTTTAATCCTTTTTAGTTTATTTCTGTAAAAGGTAAAAGGAGGTGACCTAGTTTCAGGTTTTTTGTACATATCTATTTAATTTTCCCAGCTCTATTTATTGGATAAACTGTTTTTACCCTATTCTATGTTCTTTGTCAAATATTAATTGACCATATAAATGTGGGTATATTTCTGGGTCTCTATTCTGCTCCTTTGATCTGAATGTCTGTTTTTATGCCAATACCATGCTGTTTTGATTACTATGGCCTTCTGGTATAGTTTTGTATTGGATAGCATGATACCTCCAATTTTGGTCGTCTTTCTCAATATTACTGAGGCTATATTTTTGTTTGTCTTTTTGTAGTTCCATAAAAATTTTTGGAATATTTGTTCTAGTTCTGTGAAATATGCCATTGGTATTTTGACAGGGATTGCAATGAATCTATAGATTGTTTTGAGTAGTATGGACATTTTAAGATGTTAATTCTTTCTATCCATGGACATGATATATGCTTCCATTTATTTGTATTTTTTTTCTTTCTTTCTTTAGTGCCTTATAGTTTTTCAAGTACAGGTATTTTACTTCCTTGTTTAAATTTATTGCTGGGTATTTTATTTTTATCTTTTTGGTGCAATTGTGAATGGGGATTGTTTTCTTAGTTTCCCTTTCTGATATAAAAATGCAACTGACATTTGGATATTTATTTTGTATCTTGCTACTTTACTGAATTCATGGATCAGGTCCAGTCATTTTTTGGAGGGATCTTTAGGGTTCTTTATATACAGTATCATGTCATCTGCAAATAATGACAGTTTACTTCTTCCTTCCCAAATGGGATACCTTTTATTTCTTCTTCTTGTCTGATTCTTGTGGCTGTTTCTTCTTCAGTACCTTATTGAGCATGAATAGTGAAAGCAAACATCTCTGTCTTGTTCCCTATCTTAAGGGAAGCACATGTAGTTTTTGTCCATTGTTTTTTGTCAAATATTAATTTGACAAAATTAATATTGTGGATTTGTCATACACAACCTTTATTATGTTGAGGTATGCTCCCTCTATTCCCATTTTATTGAAAGTCTTTTTTTTTTAATCATAAATGGGTGCTGCATTTTATCAAATTCTTTTTCTGCATCTATTGATATGATCATGTGGTTTTTAACCTTTTATTTTGTTTATATAGTGTTTCATGTTCATTGATTTGTGAATATTGTACCAAGCTTGCATCCCAGAAATAAATCCCACTTGATCATGTGATATGATCTTAATGTATTGCTGAATCAGGTTTGCTATTATTTTGTTGACTATTTTTGCATCTACATTCATCAGGGATACTGACCTATAATTTTCTTTCTTTGTAATGTCTTTATCTGATTTTGGAATTAGAGAATGTTGGCCTGGGAGTTTTTCCTCCCACTGAATTTTTGGAATAGTTTGAGGAGGATGGGTGTTAGTTCCCCTTTGAGAGTTTGGTAAAATTTACCTGTGAAGGCATCCGGTCCAGGGCTTTTGTTTGCTGGGAGTTTTTTGACTATCACTTCAATTTCATTAATTGTAATCAGTCTGCTCAGATTTTCTGATTCTTTGTGATTCAGTCTTGGGACACTGTATGTTTGTAGGAGTTTATCCATTTCATCTAGGTTGTCCAATTTGCTGGTATATAATTGTTCTTCACTTTCATTTCTTATTTATTTGGGCCCTCTCTCTCTCTCTCTCTCTTTCTCTCTCTCTTTTTCCTTTATGAGTCTGTTTATTGCCAATCTTATTTATTTTTTCAAAGGACCAACTTATTGATCTTTTGTATTTTTCTTGTATTTTTTTTTTGTCCTGATGTGATCCTATTTCCAAAGACCACCTTAAAAGTCTGTGCTAAGATAATGCTGGAAGGAAAAACTTGGTACAGACAGAGGATAGAGAGAAAAGGAAAGGAGAAAAAGGAAAAAAAATGTTTTAAATCAAAGAGGGAGAACTTCATTTTTTCCAGTAATAGTTCTTACAAAGTATAGATTTGCATGTCTCCTTTTCTGCCTCTCTCCACTCTCATTGACCACCGATTTGCTAATGTTAGGCTGGCCAGGAATATACTTTCTATTTAGAAAGCAAACATAGCCAGATTTGGGCCCAGGCCTGGGGACTGACTCACTTTTGTTGGGATGACACATTCACTGCACATGTTTCACAATTTTCAGAAACACCAGATTTATTTCTGTCAATACCCGGAGCCTCGCATGGCTGTCCACCTAAGGCCACACACTGAGGTGTTGCTATTTTTTCCCCCTGGGGTTTAAATGGATGGGAAGACTTCCCATGCCTGAAACATCACCCTTGTTTGTAAGGAGAGAAAAGTCTGGCCAAGAATCGCAGTGTTTTTAACCAGAATTTGGCTGGCTTTCAATAGCCACCGTGCCAAGGCTATGCCAGCCGGAGGGATGGCTGTGAAGGCAGAGGGGGCTTGAGACTCGAAACCAGGCAGTTTACATATAGAGAAGGAGCAGAGAGGAGAGGAGAGGAGAGTGTTGCCATGGATTAAGTTTGGAGTGGAAGGAAGGAAGAGGATGAGAGGGCATTTAAAAAAAGAAAATGACAGGGAAACAGTGAAGGATCAGGAGGGAGGAGGCAGGGGTGAACTCATTTTAACTAAGCAACTACTACGTTAGTGCCAAGCAGTGTTTGGTGCTTCTACGTACACATCACCTCGTTTAATCCTCATAACCACTCTGTGGGTAAGCATTACTAATCCTCACGATTATTAATTAGGAAGTAGGGGGGTCGGGAAGTCGGAAGTGCCCTAGTTAATGCTGATAGTAGGTCAGAGTGAGGACTTGGACCGGTGGCTCTCTAACTCCTCCGGGCCGGGAGGACTCTGCTGGCGACCCGAGAGCTCGATGGGAGGCCCGGGGATCTGGGCAGCCTGGGACAGTCGTCTCGAAGGGGGCTGTTTACACACTTAGACGTTAAGTGCTTAAGACTCGAAGGGCCTGCCACAGGCACAAAGCGCGGGATTCAGAGCTATCTGGAAACCTTCTCCAGGGTAAACAAAAACAATCACTTCAGCGGCGTTGCCAACAAATCTCTCTCCAACAAGAAAGGGAAAGGGAAAGTGATGCTATTTTTCCCCCTCCCAAGGAAAGGTTACAACAACATTTTCTTTGAGCTGATGCGAGAGCAGCCAGCAGACAGTTCTCTGGTAACCATCTCCATGTGTCGGTGTGGAAAGTACCTTGCGGTGACTAAGCAGGAATTGGGTGATTCACTTGTCACTCTGCTTGGCGACTTGGGTCTTGTTCTGGCAGTTCACAGAGTATTCTTGTGGGCTTCAAACCCAGGCTCTCCTCTCCCCACCCCCCTCAAATGAATAAATATATATAAATATATATATATCTACATCTGTAAATTTATATATATATATCTACATCTGTAAATACCACATTTTCTTTATCCATTCATCCATCAATGATGCGGTCCTATTTTTTAAAAATAGATTTTATTGATTTATGAGAGGAAGAGGGAGGTATATAGAGTTAGAAAGATCAATGATGAGAGAGAATCATTGATCAGCTGCCTCCTGCATGTCCCACTCTGGGGATCAAGCCTGCAACCCAGGCATGTGCCCTGACCGGGAATGGAACCATGACCTCTTGGTTCATAGGTGGATGCTCAACCACTGAGCCACACTGGCTGGGCAACAGTTGTTGTCTGAAGTCCTAATTTTGGGGGTAATTTATTAGGTGGCAATAGATAATCAAATATTACCTATCACCGAAGAGTGCCCTGGTGACCCTTTTCCCGTCACAATGTTCCCTCCAATGGTAACGATTCTCCCGATTGCTGTTCTATAGGTCAGTTCTGTTTTGATAGTTTCTGTCAGTGGAATCACACAGTATGTCCTTTTTTGCTGTCTGGTCTCTTTGGCTCAATATCACACGATGACATTCTTCCCTGATGTTGCCCATAGCCACAGATTCTCATTCTCATTGCTGCATTCCATTGTGTGAATATACTTCTGTACCTATTCTCCTAGCTCGTAGACATTCTGTTGTCTCCAGCCTTGGGCGGTTATGAATAGCATTTGCTATGACATTCTAGTACATGCACGTCTGTTGCATATATAACCCGGAGAGGGGCTGCCGGGACTAAGGTGTTTTCAGTTTTTGGAGCTATTGCCATGTAGGTTTTCAAAGTGGTTGTACCAACTTAATATATTTATCAGCAGTGTTTGTTGGCCGCTCCATTTTCTCCTCAGAACCTGCTATTGACTATCTTGCTTTTTTTTTGGTTTTGTTTGAGGATTATAAACAATCTGCTAGCCTGCAAGAAACAGTAGGGCTGTCCACCTGCCAAGTGTCATCTGAGACCCGCAGGCTAAAGGCAGAAAAACTGAACTCCCTTGACCCAGATTGGAAAGAATGTTGCAACCGTTCATTCACATTCAGAGAGAAGTTTGCTGGGCTCAGCTTCCACTTTCCTCATTCATCCGGAGCCTTTCTGCTTTGTAAGTGGGGCCGGAGGATGTGATGGAGGAAGTGATTGGGATTCAGAGGATTTTCTTCATTCTGGGGGCCCTGAGTCATCTCCAGGTCATGGGGTACTTGGGAGAAGGTGAAGCAGAGCGTGGCAACTGGCTGTGTGTGTTAGGGCGACCAGATGGCTGGGCCGCGGAAACCTGTTAGGGGGATTTGAAAAATTCCTCCTGCCAGACCCTCCAGGACTCCCAAGCTCGTGCTTCTGTAATGATGTGACAAGACATCTGGGCACAGTGAACTTGAAATTACAAAAAAAAAAAAAAAAAAAAAAAAAAAAAAAAAAAAAAAAAAAAAAAAAAAAAAAGCAAAAAGCAAAACCAAGAGTGTAGCTAATTTGCACAGACACTAGTAGACCGAGCTTCTGGCAAATGAAGAAAGTATGTGTCTTCTTTCAGTGTGTTCATGTGTATGAAACCTCTCCACGGGAGGCAGACCCCAGGTAAAACCAAGCTCACCCAGAGTTAGTATTAAAGTTACAGATGACAAGTTGTCACTTTCTCTACGCGAGCTAGAGGCATTGGAGTCCACGCCCCAATGCCCATGTGCACGGGGTCTGGTCTATAGACAAGGTTTAATGCTTTCTACTCCTGGGAGGAAATGTGCTGTGAGAGAGTCACCTCGATTTGTCAATGTCAAAATGAGATGACCTCATAACTTCCGCCCTGCCCTGGCGTCTCTGAATCTCAGGGGTAGAGGGACCAAGTGACCCACCACAGCTGCATGCGCTGCAGGCTTATCGGAAACCTGACACTGAAACCCGATGGAGAAGCATCCGAGGTTGGTGGGTCCATGTCCTATTTGTTTTGCCATCACGAGCAACTTCACAGAAGTCTATGTATGAGGCCTCATGGACTATTGTGCAGCTAAAATAAGCAGTGAATTAATTCAGAAGTGATAGTATTTTAAAATCATTCATATAAAAGTTGCATTTAAGAATTATTTTATTGACTTTACAAAAAAGCAAAACGTAAGAGCATTATCGTAAGTCCACTGCTGATCACTGCTCAGTTGAAGTTGATAAGAATGAAAGTGTTTCCAGATTGAATAGGTGAGGAGGGGGCCGGTGGCTGTGAAGGACTGCTTGATTCTGACTCCCAATTACATCATAAAGAATCTCTTTGAGCTATAGTTGTAGTCTTAATCACAGAGGATGCTGGATTTTCACAGAAGCAGGTGGGCTAACCACTGTCCAGAGTCTGGTCACAGGATTCAGTAGACATCTCAAGGTACCAGAGGACTTTTTCTGAGGAGCCATAGAGAGGTTTTCAGCTTCATTCCTCTTATAATTGAGTCATGCTGAGCAGGGCAAGTGCTTGATAATCAGACCCACCTGTATGGACTTGGAAATAGGCTGGCCTCTGGTCCCAATCTGTGTGCTTCTTCTGGATTTTTAAACTTCATTTCTGCCATGTGTCAGTCAGAGTTCTCCAGAAAAACAAGACCAGTAGTATCTATCTATCCATCTACCTATTGATATCAGTGTATCATTATATATATATATATATGAGTGTGTGTGTGTGTGTGTGCGCGTGTGTGTGTTGGCTAATAGGCCTGATATTTATAGGGCAGGCTAGAAACTCATTCGAGGTCAGCCAGCATGGCTCAGTATTTGAGCATCAACCTATGAACCAGGAGGTCACGGTTTGATTTCCGGTTAGGGCACATGCCCTGATTGTGGACTCAATCCCCAGTGTGGAGCATGCAGGAGGCAGCCGATCAATGATTCTCTCTCATCATTGATGTTTCTATCTCTCTTTCCCTGTTCTGGAGTCAAGGCATACTCTGTCCTTGGGAGGGATGCTCTGGAGGCCTTATGTAGTCTGGTGTCCCTGCTGAGCTGACTATTCCCAGGACTTAGGTCCTGTGTGTAGAAGAGGCTGAGATCAAGACATCAAGGTCAATACCTCTGAGTGGTGCCGATGGGCCATCTTGTTTTGTCAGTGTAAATGGCTCACTCTCCATTTCTCTCCAACTGTGGGAAACGTCCCACTAGAGTGTGTGTGTGTGTGTGTGTGTGTGTGTGATTGTGTTTCCTTTAAACAATTATCTGAGACTCATCGTTCTATTTCACAAAATGGAAACTGAATTGCAAGAGAGGCTAACCAACTCAAACCAATGGCGTGGGTTATTTTGTTGAACAGCTAGACTTCAAAAAGAGCTCTTTTAGATTTTAAAATGTTGGGTCCCTCCTCTACCACATGGTTGTAAGAGTACATTTCAACAAACACGTCTTGAGGTCCTCGCTGTGTGAGGCATCGAGGGAGCCCCAGGCACGAAGAGGAGCGAAGCTTGCTCACTGCCTTCGATGAGCCCACATGTTGTTGGGGACCCAGGCGCACAAGTGGGGGATTACAGCAGAGAGGGATGCATATCACATGCACAGAGCACTGCAGAGGGGTGGGCAGAGGTGGCTTCCTGGTGGAGGGGCCGTGGGGCTGAGGGGAGGGGAAGGGAGGCAATGCCAGGCAGGGACTCCAGCATGTGCAAAGGCCCCAGGGTGTGAGACTGCAGGACTGGGGCTGGGTGAGGAGCCAAGAACTCAGCTGGTGTGATGGCCAGCAGCAGGGAATTTAAAATTTGCAAGCGACCTGTATTCTTTGAGTTTTGTGGGGGCCTCAAATAATTTAGATAATTATAACACATCTTCCTTTGGCTCCACATCAAAGTCACCCTGTCTCAGCAGCTCCTGAGGTTGCTGAGGACGCTGGCTCAGTGCCACCTACCACCACCCAGCTGGCCGGGTGGCAGGCTGTGTGCGGCCTCTGATGGCAGCGCCCTGAGGTACTAAGTGCATTCCAGCAAGGGCAGCTAGAAGGACCCCAAAAGCCTCCCATCAAGCCCCTCCACTGAAGGAAGCAACAGCAGTTTTAAAGGGGAAGGTAACTACTTTCTTTGGTGAGATGTCTATGTGTTATATGCTGCGGTTGTCACTTTAAATATTATCTCACTTTATTCTTGGTCATCCCAAGTGGAGGATGGGGTCATTCTCAGTTTTAGGAGAAACTTGGCCTCACAGGTTTTAGGTGGCTCGTTCCTCATGCAGTCTTGCATCTGTCAGTTTCAATTAGATACAACACTGAGAGCAATCCTATCAAATAAAAGAGTAATTTGCAAATTGACCATACCTCTGCCACACCCACCAGCCATGCTCACCAGCCAATCAGAGCGAGTATGAAAATTAACCCAACCAATACGGCTATGGCCACAGAGAGAGCAGGAGGAAGGCTTGGGTTGCCCCTGGCAATGGAGGAAGCCAAGCTTTCTGCATACCCTGGCTGGTCCAGGCCTCCGCTTAAGGCAACAAAGTTTCAATGGCTGTGGGAGCAGAAGGCTTGGCTCTGCTCCAGGCTACAAAGTTTCAATTGTAGAAGATAAATAAATCCCAGATACCAGCACCTCTGCTTGGGTCACCAGTGGGTGTGGCTGGCCTGCAAACCGCCACAGGCCCCTCGCCCAGGCCATCCCAAGCCCCAAGGGAACACCCACCCTGATCCAGGACATCCTTCAGGGCAAACCAGCTGGCTCCCACCCGTGCACCAGGCCTCTATCCTATCTAATAAAAGAGTAATTTGCAGATTGACCATCACTCCAACACACAAGATGACTGTTCCCATGTGGTCAAAAGATCCTGCCCCCATGTAGATACAAGATGGCTACCACAAGATGGCCAAAAAGGGGAGGACAGTTGGGAGGGACCAGACCTACAAGGGAGGGCAGTTGGGGGTGATCAAGCCTGAAGGGGAGGGCAGTTAAGGTTGACCAGGCCCACCAGGGAGGGCAATTAGGGGCAAATAGGCTGGCAGGGGAGCAGTTAGGCATCAATCAGGCTGGCAGGGGAATAGTTAGGGGTGATCAGGCTGGCAGGCAGAACAGTTAGGGGCAATCAGGAAGGCAGGCAGGTGAGCAGTTGGGAGTCAGCAGTCCTATAGGGATGTCCAACTGCCTGTTTAGGCCTGATCCTACCTGAGCCATTCTAGCCATCTATACAATGGGCATGGTTACTACACCTTCCATTTCCTGAGAAACTGGAACCCAGGCTGAGCCCATTGGTGGGCTCAGTGTCTCCTGGCCGCCGCTCCCAGGGGCCTGGCTGGTGCAGCGATTCTAGCAGCCTCTTCGCTTGGCCAGGGCACGCGCTACCTTTGTGTCCTCTTCCTGGCTAAGGAAGTGGGGTGACAGAAATGGTAACTCCTTCCTATTTTTAATCCTGGCCTTTGACCCACAGAAGTCACACTTTGGACCAGGCTTCCCCGGAATAAAGGGAGGAGGGACACGAAGAATTCAAATGGGGAAGTGGTTCAAGAATGAGAGTGGTGTGGAGCAGGGCAGAGGTCCCAGGGCGCCCGGCTGGAGGGGGATGGAAGGGGACAGAGGGGGAAGAAGGAGGGGATGACGGAGGCTGAAGGAAGATGGCTGGTACAGGAGCTGAGGAGCAGGGGCAGGGCCAGTGCGCATGGGGTGGATGTGGCTGCCCGGACAAGGGTGTGCACCGTGGACGAAGGGGCGGGAGGCTGGGATCGGACCCCCGGGGGCAGGAAGTCAGTGAGGAGCGGTGGCCGGTGGTGTGTGGTTCTGCTTTCAGAAGTACAGCCGTGGTTTGGCTGCAGCATTCAAAGGCCTGCAAATATGGAAGCAGGCTTCGGGGACGGGGAGCAGTGAGAGAGGCGGTGGCGAATGGGGAAGTGCTGAGCTGAGGGCTCCAGGGGAGCCACGGCCGCTCTCTGGAGCCTGACAGTCTAGGGAAGAGGATAGTCTGTTCTGTGCTGTCCCCCGCCTGCAGGGTCACCCGCTGGTCCTCGCCGCCTTTTGCCCAATGTCTTCACTCCAGACTCGCCTGCGTTGGCTGACTCTACTTTGCAAAGGCGAAGGGGCCCCGTAGGCCAAGTTGCTGTGTAGCCTAGTGGTTATGGATTCATTCAGCGTGACTTACTGACACCCCATCTGCACCAAGTCCCGGAACTCAGAGATGAACTAAAGCTCACTGTCTGACGAAGTCACATGATGTCGCGTGACCGGCAGTCGGCAGCGGCACAGGCACAGCACTTCGGAGCCCAGAGGAGGAAAGGGCTGAGCGGGCCTGGGAGAGCCAAGGGCATCTCGATGGGTTCGCAAAGATGGGCACGTGGACTTGACTGGGGGGAAAGCAAAGGGCAGGCTGGGCAAAAGGGCCGTGAGAGGAGTGGAGACGTTGGCACGATCAGGGAACAGAGGGGGACGGGCAAAGGAGAAACCAGGAAGGTGACCCAGAGGCACGGGAGCCAGGATGGGGAACTGGATTTCATTCCATGGGTGCTGGGAACTGTGGACAGCTCTTACGCAAAAAAGTAAATGGGGCCTTCGGATGGACGGCATTTTAGAATACTGAATTTTTAAAAAATATATTTTATTGACTTTTTACAGAGAGGAAGAGAGAGGAATAAAAAGTCAGAAACATCAACGAGAGAGACATCGATCAGCCGCCTCCTGCACGCCCCCCACTGGAGATGGGCGTGAGAATAAGTACCTGCAGGTGGTAGACGCTGGGCAAGCATTAGTTTCCTTTGTTAAAAAAAAAAAATCTATATTTTCCCAAAGAAAGGTTTATGGGAAACTTACAAAATGAGGTCTTAGGCACGCGGCGATGTTGCTGAGGAACTGGTAAGAACCAAGAATGCAGCTGTTGCCCTGGGCCTCTGTGAGTTCATATGCCTCAGCCCAATACTTGCTCGCTCCAGGCCTCAGTTTCCCCGTAAACGGAGGCCCAGGCTGCAGCTCAGCAGGCTGGTCCTGCTCAGACATTCCGTCCCTGTGGGTGTGAGCACCACACTGCCTTCCAGGGAGGTAGACACCCTCCCCATGTCCCAGCGCGGAGGGGGGGATGCAGGCGTGGGGGGCAGACAGGTGGGAGCCCAGCTCCTCCCCATCTGAGCAGGTGACCGGAGGAAACTCCACTTTCCTCTGTCTCCATCTCCACCTCTGTAAAAGGGAAGTGATAATATTTATCTCCGCTGTGGTTCTTAGCAAGGGCACCAAAAGCCATCAGCGAACACTAAGCCACTGCGCCCAGGGGAGACACAGGGTTAGATACTGTGAGCCTCTCATGGCCGTGTTTTCATGAACTTCTCCATGCATGACGTTGTTGTACGTGTGTTTCTACTTAGAGACCTCCTCATCTAACATGTATTGCTCATTTGTTTTTTTGTTTTTGTTTTCTTTCTTTTTTTAAATTTATTAATGCATTACATGTATACATATCTTCTCATTGCTCCCCAACTCCCATGCATGCCCTCACCCCCCAGTGTCTTGCGCCCATTGGTTATGCTTATATGCATGCATGTAAGTCCTTCAGTTGATCTTTTATCTACCCCACTTCTCCCTAATGTTCCCGTTGTAATTTGACAGTCTGTTTGATGCTTTACTGCCTCTATATCTATCTTTTTGTTCCTCAGTTTATAATGTTCTTTATTATCCGTAAATGAGTGAAATCATGTGGTATTTTTCTTTCATTGACTGGCTTATTTCACTTAGCATAAGGCTCTCCCGTTCCATCCAGGTTGCTGCAAATGGTAAGAATTCCTTCTGCTCATTTGTTAATATTCATGAACTCAGGCCAACGGCAGTATGCTGCGTATCTGAACAAGGGTTATCTAACACATGCATTTTCTCTGTAAGACATCACAATCTTCTTGCGCATGGACGCTGGACAGCTCTTTAGCACTAGTTTGGGGGCCCTTCTCAACAGCATAATTATCCATAGAAAACCCCCAAATGTGAAAAACATGGCATAGACAGGCCGTAAGATGGACCCCTGTTTATAGCAGGAGAGCTGGAACCGGGAGGCGGAGCGTGGCCTCGTCCCACTCCAGTGGAGAACGTGTGTGTCTAGAGACTCACCTTTCTTTGCTTCTCTGTGCATGTCTGTGAATGACAGAGAGAGAGAGAAATAGAGAGAGAGAGAGAGAGAGAGAGAGAGAGAGAGAGAGAGAGAGAACACCACAGTGTTGATTTTGGGGTTACACATAAATTTTAGCAAGTAGGTGAATTTGCAGATACAGAATCCAGGAATAATGAGGATTGAGTGTACTTCACATGAGGCCTGGCACTCAGTAGGTGCTCAGTTAAAAAATGGCAGCTTATTATAGTGTCATCAGTTATGGCGTCGAGTGTAGGAATCCCAACACTAGCCTAGATTGCAAGAGAGGGAGATCTGTGAGTGAAGCCCCTCAGACCAATGTTCCAGGGACCCCTGAACCCGCTTTCCTGTCTCTTTGCCAGGTCTCCCAGGACTCCCAGAGTTCTCACGCTAACACTGGGGCCTCCCTGAGATCCAGGGGATGAACATTACCAGGCTGCACCTCATTTGATGTGGAGGCTGCTGGCCCACTGTGTGCCAGGGGGTCTCTAAGTAGAAACATACATACAACAATGCCATTGCTGGTGAGCACAGGCCTGGATCCTACCATTGCTCTGGGAAAGGCCTCAATGGGCTGGGCGAGCCACAGACAGGGAGTCTGCTTCCAAATTGCTGGATCCCAGAGGGGACTAAGCTGACCTGCTGACCACTCCCTTCCTGCTCTCCTTCCAGCTCTCTCTCCCGCCAGGTGGCCAGCGAAGCCCAGCAGGTCCTTAACCTTGGTTTCCGCTCTTTCCCAGGGGGAGCAGGAAAAGAAAGGGAACTCCCATTTCTCCAGGCTTCCTCTGTGCTGGGCCCAGGGCTGGCCGCTTCCCACCCTGCCTCAGGGAATCCACCCTCTGCCGTGTCCAACCACACCGGTTACAGATGAGGAAACTGAGGCTCAGAGCGGTCCCTTGAGTGGTCCTACCTGGATGTCTGGCAGCATGAACTTGGCCACAGTGCAGCGCTCTGTCAGAGACTTTTCAAACTTCATGAAGAGAGTTGCCTATAGGGGCTCTCTAACAATCCTTAAGACAAAATAACAATCACAACAGCGATAATGGTGTTGTAACCTCTAACTGCGTGCTAAGTAAGGGGCACGCTCCTCAGTGCTTTACATAATCTCATTCCACTTTATTATATCTCAAGGACATTCTGAGACATGCATTATCATTACACCCATTTTAAAGGTTGGGCAACTGAGGTTCAGAGGTGTAAACTGACTTGCCTGAAGTTGCAGAGGTCAGAACTTAGAAAACAGGGAGCAGAGAATGGAATCTAGGCTGTCTGACTCCAAAACCCTCCCTCTTATCTCTATGGCTCTCAGAGCTAATGTGCCACCTGCTGCTTTCTCATTCTCAACTCCCCTCCTGCCAACTTGGTCACTCCTCCATCTCCCTGAGTGCCACAGGCAGCAGAGGTCACCTGGAGCCAAGGCACCTCTGGGGGAAGAGGGCAAAGCCTTCCAAGCTTGGATGCTGGGAGTGAGAGACACTGCTCCCTGTCACTGCTTCTCATCATCCTCATTGCCTCTCCATCTTCCCCATTCCCATTGTCGCCATGATTACAGAGCTCAGGGGACTCCTGTCCATCCTGACCTTCTGGTCTACCTTTTCCATCCTAGTGCTTCCTTTAGGCTCATGACTTCTCTCCTATGAGGCCCTTTTCCACAGAGAAGGGAGCTACCATTAGTGTTTATTTTTGAATATTTTTAAATTGTTATTTAGAGAAAAAGAAATGGAGAGAGAGAGAGGTGAGAGGGAAACATGGATCAGCTGCCTGCTGCACAGCCCCTACCAGGGACTGAGCCTGAAACCCGGGCGCGTGCCCTGACCATGAATCAAAAGGCAACTGTGCATGGCTACGCTGCCTAACTAACCGAGCCACCTGGCCAGGGCTGGGAGCTACCATTTATTGAGTTCCTACTGTATGTGGGTGCTGTGTTAAGTCTACCCACTCCATGATGAGTATTATTAACAGTCTTCACAGCAGAGGTCACCCGAGAAAGGCCAAGTTACTTCCCCAAGATGACAGCGGGTGACTCCCATGGAGCTGGCATTGGAGATGTGGGGGAAAGTTAGGGAGGGATCTTTAATTCTTAAAGAAGATCATCTGGTTCCTCTTCCCTCTCCTTCTATGTCTGCCATCTCGTTCATCCTTCAGTTATAGAGCTGGTTTTCTGAGAGGGCGTCTAAATTTGGAGCTTGAATCTGATGGCCCCAATATTTTCAATGGTAGTGATGAGCTCTGCACACTCCGGAGGTGCCCATCTGGCACGAACTTAAGGCTCACACGTGTATCTCCATCATCTCTCTCTGCAAGGCCAGCACAGATGTGCCCAGAGTGCCAGCGTCTCCTCTCCTGCTCTGATCCCGCATGAGTGAAGGTAATAATCAAACCATGGGAGGCA
This sequence comes from Lasiurus borealis, assembly GCA_004026805.1. Classification (NCBI taxonomy): domain Eukaryota; kingdom Metazoa; phylum Chordata; class Mammalia; order Chiroptera; family Vespertilionidae; genus Lasiurus; species Lasiurus borealis. The sequence continues at coordinate 2,229 of PVJN01031795.1, read as the reverse complement.
AAGGGACAGGAGGTGCTGGGCTCACAGCGCCCCTTTGTCCTGTGGAGACGGCCCCTTGTCCTGGCTAAAGCAGTTTGCTTCCTGCATGAGTTGCGCTGACCACACAGCCTCGCATCCTTAGAAAGATAGGATGAAGCCCAGGGGAAGCCTGATCCCACATTCTCTCAGAGCATCCCGAAGGAAAGGATTGAGCCTGACTTTTGTCTCTATGAGTGGTGGGCTCAGGCTCTGGAGTTCCACAGTCAATGCTATGATTTACTCTCTGAGTGACCCTGGGTAGGTTACTTAACCTTTTGGAGCCCAGCTCCCTCGCCTGTAAAGTGGGGGGGGGGGGCAACCAGGCTGGCAGGTGGGGCAGTAAGGGGTTACCAGGTTGGCATGGGGGCAGGAGCAGGTAGGGGCAACCAGCAGGCAGGCAGGTGAGCAGTTAGGAACCAGATAGAGAGAGAGAGAGAGAGAGAGAGAGAGAGAGAGAGAGAGGTTATATCTATCTTTACCAAAAAAAAGATAGATATTGTGAGAGGGATGTCTGGCAAAGATAGATATTATGAGAGGGATTGTGAGAGGGGTGTCTGAGTGCCACAGTGTTTGTGAGGATCGGGCCTAGACCGGCAGTCGGACATCCCCCAAAGGGTCCTGGATTGGAGAGGGTGCAGGCTGGGCTGAGAGGACCACCCCCCCATCCCCTGTGCATAAATTTTGTGCACTGGGCCTCTAGTATTATAATAAAGTAGGCACTCAATAGATGTTACTCTGCCTCCTTCTCTGCCCCCTCAAGCAAGGTTAGGGGTGAGAGCCAAATGCATATATGCGGCAATTTAGCAAAGTGCCCCCACTCAGCTCTGAGATAAAACGAGGGATGGGTTCTCCTTCTTTACTCTACTTAGATTTTGGGTGGGCTGGGAAGAGGTGGGGTGGGGATCAGGAGGACTGGACATCCAGAGTTGCTAGAACCCAGGTTTGGCAAAGCTAAAAAAACTACATAGGTGGTCAGGAAGGCGTGGCCTGATGAGGACCAGCGGAGGAGAGCAGCGAAGGGGCAGAAAGAGAGGGAACAGGTGGGGAGCACCTGGAAGATGGCTTTCTCCATGACTCCAAAATCAGCCCCGTGTGTAGTTCACGTTCTCTGCCCATCATGAGGGTGACACGTGAGCTGAAAGGATGGGACGGGTACGTAGAGGGAGGCCAAGGCTAAAACGTACAACTCCTCTTTTATTTTTCTGGAAGACATGAAGTAAAAAACATGTTATCTGAGCCTCCCCAGGGCGTTAAGATATGCACGTCCACTCCTTTCCTCATTATCCGGACTCACATGTTCATTTTCAAGCCATGATCAGTTTGGAGGGATTTTAATTTCCTGCATTTTCAACTAAACAAAATTCATCTTAACTGGCCACCCACGCAAGATAAAAATATACATTTGTTCTAGCTTAATAATCATCATTAAAGGCAGCATATAGTCAGAAATTAATCTTTCCAGTTACTTTTTTTTTTTTTTTTTTTTAGTAAAGATAGATATAACGTTTCTGTTACAGCTTTGTGGTTCTCCTCTTCTTAGCTGGGATAATATGTTCCTTGGTAAACATGTCAGGAACATCACCTCTGGTTGTCAGGGAGACAGTGAAGGTACCATGGGAAGTCCACCTTCTGTTTTCCAAGGATAGGGGAGTTAATGGCATTGGCAGGGACGCAAGGAGGAGTAATTAAACAAGAAGGTAACAAGAACAAAAATCGCTTCTTAAACTATAACTGATTTTGGGTAACATGGATACAAAGGGCCCTCACTGCCTCTGTGACTGATCCTGGGTGGGCTGTCATTCTGGCAGAGGTGGCCCATCTTGGCAGCCGGGACCAACTTTCCTGGGATGAGTGGGAAGTGTCCCCAGGCCCTCGGCAGCATTGGTCCTGCCTCGGTCCCAGATCAGATTAGAGTTGAGGGGATCTTGAGATCATTTTCTCCCAAACCAGTTGCACAGTTAGGGAAACTGGGGCCCAGCGAGCTTCTGGGACCCGCCCCCTTATCCTGAGTCATGAATGTGCACAATATTGAAAATGTCAACAATAAACTTGATCTTAAAGTTTCCAGATATAAATTTTAATGGTCAATGAGCTGATGGGTGGGTGCTTAACTTCACTGATAGCCAAAGAAATGCTAATCCAAGCGCCAAGAGTGTCATTTCTCTTTTATTATAAGAAATTTAATGACAACACTCAGGATCAGGCTAAGTG
>PVJN01031794.1:0-16385 GCA_004026805.1 Lasiurus borealis | reverse complement strand
CAAATTGCATTTGTTTTCCCCATTATTCTATTAATTTCCCAGAGACACAGTTATTATTATTTTTTAAATAATATATTTTTATTGATTTTTTTTTTTTACAGAGAGGAAGGGAGAGGGGGATAGAGAGTCAGAAACATCGATGAGAGAGACATCGATCAGCTGCCTCCTGCACGCCTCCTACTGGGGGTGTACCTGCAACCAAGGTACATACATGCCCTTGACCGGAATCGAACCTGGGACCCTTCGGGCTGAGCCAAACTGGTTTTGGCAAGAGACAAAGTTATTAAGTGGCAAAGTGAGATTTGAACTCCAGTCTGTCAGCTACAACCTGAGCTCTTGGCCCCGATGCTACAGACCAATTTGAGGTCAGCATGGGGTTGAACCACATGCAATTGCCAGTGTTTACTTTTGACCTACAAACATGGCAGTTTCATATACCAAACAATATTATTAGACTTCACTAATACAATTTCAGACCAAACCTGTGCTTTAAATGTCGCCTGGGTAGGAAAACATACCCCTGCTGGGAAGACTTTTGTAATAACGGCAATAATTTTAACACTACATCCCCTGCCATGGGCCCATCTCCCCATTTGCCCTGCTCTACCCAACCTGTAGATTTCCACAGGCTCCTTACATTGGGGACATTAGCTTGAGAAACATTAAATTAGGTATAAAACATGAACTCTGTCTGATGTGGTTTTTAAAAAGACTTAGTAGTAGTTGCATAGAATGTTCTAATAGGTTTCAGACTCACTTATATGTGGTCGAGTTCTTTGTCCCCAGTTATGGAGAGAAGGAGAAACTTTTAAGAAAAAAGGGAGAGCCTACGATTTGAGGAAACACCTCATGACGGGGATTGTGCCCACTCTGAGTGAAGACTGAGATTTCTTATCATTTCTAACGATCTGAAGTTTTCCTGTATAGAATTCATTCGTCTTTGTCATCATCATTATCATCAAAATAGCTAATAATTATTTGTTTTATAGCTTACAAAGATCTCTTAATACATTGGCGTCTCCTAATGATCCCATGAGACAGATATTATTTTGCAGATAAGGAAGCTGAGTGAAGCTCAAGTTCTTGGTAGTGAGATCTTTGACCCTGAAATGGAGCTGACCGACAGGCCCATCTGCAAAGACATTCTGTATCTGTGCTGTCCACTATGGTAGCCAGCGCTTGAAATGGGGTTCAGATAACTGAATTTCGGGTTGGAATATTTACTTGTGGTAAGGGTCTACTAGATTAGACAGTGTGGCTCTAAAAACTGTGTTCTTTGCTTTGCCACCTTGTCTCAGCTTATGAAGACCGTAGGAGAGGGAAGGAACACAACATTTTGAAGGATACAACATTTTTCCAGCACTGAAAGGAGTTGCAAGAAGTTACACATAAACTTTGCACATTTTCCCTGTATGAAGGCTGTAATATTCTGATTTATCCGGGATTCTTAACTATATTGTCCCCCAACACCTCCAGCACAGTCTCACTCTCCAGATACGGTCATGACAAACATGTCTAATTCCTACTCTGTTCTGAATCTTGCTAATCGGCTAACTGGTTAGTACCTATGGTGAAGCAGCTTTTATTTGGAGGTTCTTATTAGCATGTGAATTTAGTCTAAACCTAAACTGCATTTTCCACACTGCCCTCCCCACCCCCCTCAATCTGCGCTTGAAATGGAGTCTGTTCACAGTAGAGGTTTTGTTTCTTGAGTATTATGCTATGAGGTCAGATAATTTGCTTAAAATTTGTGTGTGTGTATGATCAGATATTTATCCGCATTTGCTGCAGCCTAAACTTTGAGAACTTTTTGAAAGTTTTCCTTCTGCAAAAGACAAAAATACCTTTTGTTGTCCAACAAACAGTGATTTCTTATGGCTTCATAAAAAAACAATGTAAAAATATTTTGTTAAAATTTCACTTTATCCACTGATGCATCTAATTGTTCCCTTGTTACTAAAATCTCTCAACATTGCCAAGAAACTTTCTTGTTTTTCTACACTCTTTCTTCAGTGAGGATAAGTGAAAGAAAAATTAGAAATTAAAAAAAAAGAATTAGAAAAACTTAAAATTATAATAAGGAGGATAGGTATGTGTATGTAATTCTCCTAAAATTTATGTATTTCTTTCAAAATAAATTTTTGCTAGGCTTCACCAAAGAATTCATACTAGTCAGAAAATTCAGAAATAATTATCTCAGGACTTTTTTGAATGAGTCAAATTAAAAACCATTTTTTTTTTAAAACTGATATCAGGGGAGCAACTCTTTATTTAGTAAAATAAAGACAAATTTAAGAAGAGGGAAAGAAACTGAACATTTTCTATCATCACTTCTTAGAAGAAAGGATATCATAATACTAAAACTCTTGGGAAACAATCTCATAATAAAGGATAGCCACTTAAAGTGAATAAATTTAGCTGTGTAACAATCATTGCAATTTCTTCTTTTTCTCATTTTGACCCAGACCTGGGAATATGTCAGGTTAGAAGCTATTTGTAGACAATAAGTAGAAGAAAATAAAAATCTCCATGAATCCAATCTGAATGCTTTTCAATTATTTCATTGCACTTTATTGGACTAGTTATGACTCTGTCTTTGAAAGATGAGACCTGCATTTTTCTTGGTTATTTCCTGCCACTCCCTGCCTCGTCTGTCTCCCTTTCTATAGTGTTTGCAAAGCCTGCCTAAAGGCAAAGCAAGTGACATTCTGTCAGCACAATCTTTAGAATTCTTGTTGCCTCTCCTTAAAAAAATATTTATTAATCCAGCCGAAACAAGATAGGAGATAATGAATAATAAAAAAAAAAAATGTGTGACATTCAAAGCTGGGCAACAACAGTTACTAAGTGGGGGTTGGGAGGGGGGTTATGGTATACCAGTTAAGAGCTAGGGGCTTGGAATCGGCTGGTATCCATTTCCTAGCTGGGCACGGTTCTGGGCATCAGTTTTCCCATCAGTAAAATGGGGAAACCTGTGCCTTCCCACCTATTCAAGTCGTTGTGAAGAGTGAATGTCAGTTGGTTAAATGTTGGGATCTGGTCCATGGTAAGGGCTCCGTGAATGGCAGCCATTACTTTTATCTGCCAGGCGCTGGGTGAGGGGTGGAAGGTACGGGGTGTCTTTTGTGCTCCTCATTGTTTGAGGCACATTGTCACTGCTCACTAGGTATCAATACGAATCATGATAGAAAGTGGGTGGATGCTCTGTAGAAGAGGGCAGGAAGGGTCTGTGCAGGGCAAATGTCAGACTCTTTGATGTGCCACTGGGTCATAGCTGGTTTCTTAGAAACCCCCGATGGGCTCAGATTTGCCTCCTGTTGAATGTCGGTCTTCTCTGAGACATGGGCTCTCGGAGGGAGACCTTGAGAGAAAGCTCAAGTGTGGGTGGGACTCCCCGCAGAAAAAGCTGCCCGAGGAATGCTGGGGGCCGGGACCCGAGTCATCAATGGCCTTTTGTGAAGGGAGCCAGGACTGGAGACGTTCCCTGGGAGGGCTCAGCTTTCAGAGAAGACAAGCTCTAGAAAAAAGTCGGATCGTTGATTAAGGCAAAGCAAAGATATTTTTATTTCCCTATTTATTCTGACCTTGTTTCTGTCAAGGGGCATGGGGGCTGGAGCAGATCATAGGAGGACTACAAAACTCCTCGAAATCTACTGGGCTAAGCAGCTGTCACGTCTCGTGTTCTAAACAAGCATTACTGTATTTTTGTCCGTCGAAGCTAGCTTGGTTTTGTGGGAGAGTTTGTGGTTTATGGGAGAAGACGGTTTTTGCTGCAGGTGACATTCTTTTCTCCCTTCTCGCTGTTCCCATCACTAGGGAAGGGCTGTTGGCAGCCCACAGGGCTCCAGACGGAATTGTCTGAACGGAGAAGCATCGGGTGACTAAAATATTGGGGCTATAGCTCTGGGAAATTATATAACACCCCTCAGCTCCATTTCCCCCATGATTAAAATGGGGATAATATTCAGACCTAGCTTAGGAGGCATTGGTGAAGAACAAAGGTAGAAACACGGGCAAAACACTGAGCACCAGGCCTGAACGCAGGCAGCCCAAGGCAATGTAGATGGTGGGATTGCTTGAGGGGAAGTAGGTGGGTCGAGACCCCTTTGGGGGTTGAACAACCCTTTCACAGGGGTCGTCTAAGACCATCGGAAAATGCAGATATTTACATCACGATGCATAACAGTAGCAAAATTTCATGGTTGGGGGTCACCACCACATGAGGAACTGTATGCAAGGGTCTCGGCCTTAGGAAGGCTGAGAACCACTGACCAGGCCTGAGGGTTCACAGTTGATGTGGCTGGTTTCTGAGCTTCGGACAATGACAACCCATTTCCTTCCACGGTTGAGTCATGCTTTCTCTGGAACCCAAGTCCAGTCTCGCACGGTTGTAGGACCTGAAGGTGAAATGAGGCAAAGGTGCTCAGAAACAGGAACACAATTCAAGAAAACAAGGCCTGTTGGTAAGCGGTGTCTTTTCTGAATTCTCCGAGTGTGGTGATAGGCTGTGTTGCAGCCTCCACATTCGTACCTTTGTGATCAACCCTTCTTAGACGGGTGGTCAGGCTCCGATGGGCGTTCTGCGGCTGCCCAACAGAGTTGTGTGTTACGTTGTGTTTTTGGTTTTCCTGTTTAAAGCTAATCGCTCCACTATCGGGGCATAGTGCACACCTTACTATCTGAGTGTTCTGTTCTCCACGTCCCTCCCAGAAAACAGTTAGGCCCGTGGCTGGCAAAGGATTTCGGACCTTTACCTTGGGATGACTTGGTGGGTCTGGGCTGGGGCCTAGAAGGCCCATTTTTACTATCCACCCTGCTGTAAGCAGTTAGACAGACAGGAGCAGAGCCAGGATGACGGGCCAGGGAGAGAAGGTCACCAGGATGGAAAGCCCATGGGCCTAGCAATGGACATGCAATTGTAGGGTGGGGCCTCACCCTAGGGTGACTTTTCTTTCCCTACCATATTGCAGTCAAGTGGTTTGGACCCCCTGACCTTTGCTCTATAACATCTCTGCCTCAGTTTCAGCTCCAGGCCCAGATAAGCAATAAAGCCAGCCACGCTGATGTCTGGACGAGCTGCATTGAATAATACAATCCCCCACCCCCAGCCCTGGTGCAGGCTAACCAATCAGTGGAGACCTCAACCCTGCAGGAACACACCTGACAAATGGCTGAATATTTCATTGAGATCTTCTCACACCTCCCCTAAAACCTCCGCCCTTAAAACCCTTAGGATGGCCAAGACCCGTTTGGCTCAGTGGATAGAGCATTGGTCTGCAGACTGAAGGGTCCCAGGTTCGATTTTGGTCGGAGGCATGTACCTTGCTTGTGGACACATCTCCAGCCTGCAGGAGGCGGCTGATCGATGTCTTTCTCTCATCGATGTTTCTGACTTTCTATCCCTTTCCCTTCCTCTCTGTAAAAAATCAATAAAATATATTTAAAAACAAACAAATAAAACCCCTTAGGATGGAGGACCGAGTGCACTTTCCTTTCAGGGAACACGCCCATGCCTGCCCCTTTCCTGGCCTTCCTGCTCTACCCCCCCCTCCCCCTCCCCCCAGGTGCATTACCACTACCTTCCTCACTGCCAAGCTCCACCGGCTCTTCCTTTACCTTCATAGCTTGTTCCCTAAGCCCAATTCTTCCTGGAATGACTTCTTCTGTGTCTGGAATTTACCAAATTCATGTTCTCTTTCAGTCTGGGTTTGGACTTCGAATTCTTTCCTAGCCAGAACCCAAGCATGGAGGTTGCTGGACCCAAGTTCGGTCTGACCCTCCTGGTCAGACATATGGTGCCATTCTTACTGCCTATAACACTGGGAGGTTCTCATGGGGCCAGATCATGGACCAGCCCTGAGGAGCTGCTCTGTCAATGGAAACCACACGCGCACACACACACACACACACACACACACACGCACGCACGCACGTGCACATGGCTGCTCTCCAGCAGGTACTAAATCCCTCCCTGGGATCAGAAGCTCAGGGCTCCCTTTTCCATGGGGAGATGGCCCTCCAGAAGATTGGGAAAGGTAGGAAGATTTTGCACGATAAGAAGCCAAGTCTGGTCAGACTCGCAGGGACGGAATCAAACAGTGACTGAGCACTCATCATCGGCTATTGGTCGCCATAATAAAGACAAATGGGAGCCTGGGCAAGGGCCTGCCTGTAACTCACCCCAGGCAGCCCGGGCGTCGTGGGCCACAGGGCAGGCTGCCGGCCCGAGAAGGGCCGCTGCTCGTTAATAGGTGCGCACGGAGCTTATAAAGCGTTTTATTAAATGACGACATTCTGAACATTATACAGGGTCCCATCTCGTGGCCCATTTGCTGACTAAACTCTCCGATGGCTTTAATGAGCGAACGGCAGCCCATTAAAATGGGAGGCATTTTGCGAAGAAAATAGCTCCCGGCAGAGGAGAGAGAAGGAAGCTGCCGAGCTGCTACTGTGCTGACACTGGTCCCCCGAGCTCCTGCCCTTGCCCCGGCTCGCTGCGGGGAGGAAGGCTGCGGTTCCGAGTCAGTTTGCCCCCATCTGGCCCGTCCTCCGTGTCCCCGGGACACTGCTGGCCGTCGCTCTGCAGTGTCCAGCCCTGCTGACCTTGGAGCAGTGGAGAAAGCAACACTCCTTTGTGTGCTCTGCTTAATCAAGAAAACCAACCTTCCTTCCTTCCTTCCTTCCTTCCTTCCTTCCTCCCTCTCTTCCTTTCCCTTGCTTCCTTCCCTTCCTTCCTTTCCCTCCCTTTCTTCCTTCCTTCCTTTCCCTTCCTTCCTTCCTTCCTTCCTTCCTTTCTTTTTTTTTGTAAATATATTTTATTGAGTTTTTACAGAGAGGAAGGGAGAGGGATAGAGAGCCAGAAACATGGATGAGAGAGAGACATTGATCAGCCGCCTCCTGTTGGGGATGTGCCCGCAACCAAGATACATGTCCTTGACCAGAATGGAACCCTGGACCCTTCAGTCCGCAGGCTGACCCTCTATCCACTGAGCCAAACCGGTTTCAGCAAAAAAACCTTTCTTATAACCATTGGGGGGAAGTATGAGTTTGTTTTTCCACTTTGGTACAACGGCCCCCACCTTAGCTACAATTTCGCTTTCCATGGTTTTAGTTACTGGCGGTCAACCACAGTCTGAAAATATTAAATGGAAAATTCCAGAAATAAATAATTCATGTTTTAAACGGCGCACCATTCTGAGCAGCATGACGTAATCTCATTCCATCCTGTTCCTCCTCCCTCCCTCTCCCCCCCACCCCACCCCCCGGCCGTGAATCATCTCTTTGTCCACTGTTTTCACGCTGCGTGTGCCACCTGCCCATTGGTTGCTTCATATCCATCTGGAGTATCAGAGAGAGGGAGAAGGCCCGCGTTCACATAGCTGGTATCACAGTATATTGTTCTCTTTTATTACCGTTGTTAATCTCTCACAGCGCTTAGTTTAGAAATTAAACCTTATCATAGGTGGGTATGTACCTGGATAGGAGAAAACATGGTGTATATGGGGTTCAGGATTGTCCGCGGTTTCAGGCATCCACTGGGGGCCTTGGAACATACCCCCTCACCCCAGATAAGGGGGGACTGCTGTATAGAGCCCTCAGCTTTCTTTCCAAGAGGTTAGCCTGTGAGCAAAAACCACTTAGCTCTCCGAAGGCATCACACTGTCAGCCCTTGTGTATGTGCGAGGTCCCTGGACTTTTCCCTGCGCTTTGCCCTCAGAGAAAGCTCTGTGTCCTGCAGACCAAAGGGGCAGTTTCTGACCTTTTTCCTCGGTGTCTTTCTGAGTGCTCACTCGGTGCTCCTGACGTGGTTCTCGCGGTCACATGCTCTTGGGAGGGGGCATCCTGAATATTTCTTTACAGAGCACAGCACTGGGCAAGAGTCCTTCACACCGAGATGTGTGAGGAGTTTTAATAACTCCCCACATGCTGAGGCTTCTGCCTCAGCTCCTGTGCTGATCTGTGCCGAATATGGTGTTCTAGAAGGCTTGCCACCATGGACCCCTAAGTCAACTTTCAACCGACAAAATTTGAGGGGCAACGGAACAAAACGATACTCATCACATTCATGATGTTTATGTCAGCACTATGCGCTGGGGCTCTCTGCGATGATGGACGGGTTTACCATCCATCTGTACCATCCTGTAGGAGCTGCGTGTGGTTACTGAGCGCCTGAAATGTGGCAGTGGTAACCGAGGAACTTTAAATGTAATTTTCTTAGACCTTATTCTTTCTTTCTTTCTTTCTTTTTCTTTTAATTTATTGATTATTTTACAGAGAGGAAGGGAGAGAGAGAGAGTTAGAAACATCGATAAGAGAGAGACATCAACCAGCTGCCTCCTGCATGCCCCTACTGGGGATGTGCCCGCAACCAAGGTACATGCCCTTGACTGGAATCAAACCTGGGACCTTTCAGTCCACTGGCTGGTGCTCTATCCACTGAGCCAAACCGGTTTCGGCAGACATTATTTCTTAGCACAGTTTCAGGTTCACAGCAAAATTAAGAGGAAGATATGGAGATTTCCTGCATTCCTGACTCTTGGGCGGCCTCCCCCATTATTGACACCCCCAGCAGAGTGGAACATCATTATCACCCAAGTCCATAGTTGACGTGAAGGTTCACTCTTGGTGTAGTACACTCTGTGGGTTTACTAGTGTATAGTGACACATGTCCATCATCATAATGCCATCCCGAGCATTTTCTCTGCCCTAGAAGTCTTCTGTGCTCCGCCCACTCCTCTCCTCCCCATCCCTGTGCCTGGCAGCCCCTGGTTGCTTCACTGTCTCCGCAGTCTTGCGTTTTCTAGAATGTCAGTTGAAACCACACAATATGTAGCCTTTTCAGATTGGCTGCTTTTACTTAGTGATAGGCAGTTAGACTCCTGTGGAGAGTGAGAATAATTTACAAAGTACAGTGGTATCTCAAGATATGAGTTTAATTCGTTCCGTAACCTTGAGGCGTGGGAAACTATGAGACACTCGAGTCTCGGTAAACTGGTGGGTCGTGTGCAGCCAGCCGATCCGCGCTATTACTTGCATCTCAATTGTTGCTCGTATTTCAAAGCAAAAATCACTCGCTCGACGGCTCGTATCTCAAAAATCTCGTATGTTAGGGCACTCGTATCTCAAGGTAACACTGTAGAGAAATATCCAATTGACAACCTTTGTAATAAAAATTTATTTAAAATGAAAAAAATATATCTTTAAGAGGCAACCATGTCTTTTCATGGCTAGACAGCTCATTATTTTAATGCGGAATGGTATTGTATTGTCTGGATAAACCACAGTTTATCTATTTACCTCCTAAAGGTTATTTTGATTGCTTTCAAGTCTGGCAATTACTAATAAAGCTGCCATAAACACCCACGTGCAGGTTTTTTGGGTGGACATAAGTTGTTAGCTTCTTTGGGTAAGTAGGAAGGAGTGCGTTTGCTTGATCATATTGTGATTTAATTTGATTAATTAAAATTTAAATCAAAGAGCCAGATGTGGCTAATGGCTACTGTATTGGGCAGCACATTATACAGACGAAAGCCTTTTCCAGGAACAGCTTGAAGCAAACCAAGACAAAATTGTATAACATCAAAAGGAGGATAAAAAGGAGAGAGAAAAGCAGGAGTGAGGCAAAAAAAGAAAAGGCTCAAAATAGATACCAGAGTAATCGACCTCCTTAATGCATGGATTGGCCCTGATGTGGACTCCACGCTTCCTACCAGAGACACATTTGAAAAGGAAACCTAGTCAACTACCCAAATGAGGATGCCCAAGAGCCCCAAACCAGAGAATCAGGAGAATTACAACGTCGTTCTAAGGCTAAGCAGGACTTCTTCCCAAATTCCTATGTCGGCCATGTTGTTTTCCGGCTTAGAACCCTCCAGTGGCTACCTAATGTCCTTAGCATAAAAATCCACAGTTCTTACCAATCAGAGTTCTTAGTTGTGAACTCTTGGTAATTTAAGCATCAAAGAAAGCCATGGACATAATATTGTAATAACTATGTATGGTGCCAAGTGGATACTAGAATTATTGGGTGGGCCATTTTGTAAATTATATAAATGTCTAACCACTTTGTTGTACACCTGAAACTAATATAAAATAATATTGAATGTCACCCTGTAATTGAAAAAAAACAACAACACACAAAACATACCTTTGCTGCATTTATATATAAAAAAGGGTCATTGATGGGATATGGGAGTGGGGAGCATAGAAACCTCAACCAGGGAGGCTGCAGGAGCTGCTCAGAAAGTATTGGGAGGATGGAAAGACAGGTGGATCCAGGACCACAGTCGATGCCATACCACCAGCCACTTAGTGAGATACTGCTCCTGCTACGGAAGGACATTTCGGGCCACTGTGTGTGACCATCCTCCCTTCTATGAGATGCTGGACCCTATTCTGAAACTGTGGCCTTTGTTGTCCTCTGGAAACCACAGCATTTGACATAGGGTCACGTGACCACTTGGTTCTACAAGCCGCAACTGGAAACTGGCCCTGTCGCTGCGTATTCATGCCTGACCAAGGACACAATGGTTCCTTGACATCCTGGAGATGGTTATGTGATTTAAGGGGAACTCTTACATGTGGAGGGGTATGTTTTCACTCAGAAGAGGGCTGGGCAAGGATGAGATGCTGGGCCATCTGTGTTCTTTTTTGGTCCAGGTGTAACTCAGCTTCTGCCTGAAGAACACCAATGGGTTTGTTGCTCCTAAGACCATCACCTCCACCACCATCAGCTTGAGTAGATCATGAGACAGATTTGGGAGAGAGTGACACCAGAACTGAACATCTTATTTTTAATAAGTGAAATCAACATTCTAAAGAATAAGTAGAGGAGAAGGAATCGTTTCCTCTGAGGAAACTTATTACAAAATGGAAGTGAAGCGGGCGAGCCAGTATAGACTCAGTTCTCAATCATTTATAAGGAATTGCCATGTTCCAGTCAGAGTGATATAATAGGGATACAAGATGAATAAGGTGGACTCTCCACAAGCCCACCTGCCAGTAAATAATACTAAGGAATAAAATTAAATATCTGAAAAGAGTTCTTTTAGAATTCAGAGGAGAAGCACCCAACTTAACCTGGGAATTGTAAATGAGTGAACCTGATGGGTGATGGGACGACAGACCCAAGACTTTCAAAAGAAGGAAGAGTAAGACCCAGGTAGAGGGAGAGGGATTCCACACAAAGAGAACAACATCTCAAGTGAGTGAGCTCTGAGCCGTTCCCAGGGACTGGTCCCGAAAGTGCCAAGTTGGAGAGGATGGAAAGGAAGTGATGTGGTCATAACCGCCAAGCTTTCTGAAGAAACAAACATGGCAGTGATGTGTGAGGTCTCAGTCTGGTTGGAGACCTGCAAAACAGTTACGCTGACAATAAGCTCACTTATAGGGGTCGAAAACAAGATGCTTGTCACATACATCAAGCTCATTCAGACAAGCGTCAGGGGGAACTAGGAGACTTAAGTCTAAGCAATATTGTTAATACTCTCCATCAAATGTTGGACCAAGGCCAGAGAGAGTGTTCTCTGCCATAAATTTCTCTCCTCGGATTTTATCCTGAGTGATATATAAAGCTTAGGGCTGTCTGTGGAGAAACACTCTTTAAACCAGAAGCAATTGACATGTCGGTCTTGTAGAAGCTGAGTCTGTATGGCTCCAATCAGAGAGGAATGGAAGTTGCTTTTACTCAACAGAGTATCTTTGTTGGAATGATTACAAAGCCCGCTACAAACATGAAGTCACTGAGCCTTCCTCTTTGCCAGGAAAAATGGACTCAATCAAGCCCAGGCATAAATCAATTTTCTTGCTTGAAATGGCAAAGAAGCACTGCTATGGGAATGGAGCTTAAAGGATCTGGAGATACCCATCAGTCATAACCAGGCGCTTTTCTAAAGACTGGCCCATCAGGGATTGGACTCTTTAACATACCGGGGTTTACCAGTAGTCAAAGAAGGAAGGAAAGAAATGAGTGCTAACCTGAAAGAGTACTCATTCAGGAACTCAGCGAGTATTTAGGGAGGCTCAGCACCAGACAGTGTGGGCCCAGAGGGTCACCATGACCAACAAGAGAGAGCAGGTCCCTGTCTCGGGAAGCTCCAGTTCTGGCTTCCTTTCCATCCTCTCCAACTTGGCCATAATCAGATTATCAACAGGAGGATGTTGGGTGTGATTCATGCAGGAGGGCTCTCTCTTAGGATCTCGAGTGGAGAATGGCTGGTAGGAGTGGCCAGGAAGGTGTCTCTGAGGAAATGACGCTGGGCAGAGATTCGAACGCCCTGGAAAGACCCACGGGAGGAAAGAGCAAAGTCCTTGAGGAAGGAATTTGATTGGTAACTTCACCAAGTGCTGAGGGCTCTGAACTCAGCCTGTCCTGGTTTGATCCCAGCTCTGTCACATGCAAAATGTAGGATTTGGGGCAAGTTACTTCACCTCTCCAAACTTTCTTTTTTTTTCTCTGTAAATTGGGAAATATTACAGTATCTGCTATGAGTGAAAGCACGTAGAATGCCTGACAAAGAATGAGCTTAAGTAACTGCAGCTCTTGTTCTTCAGTCCTGAGGTCAACAACAGCAATGAGTGAGTGTAGATAATGAGAACTAGATTTCTCCCTGTGGAACAAAGAAGTGATAGTCAAACAACAGGAAGTCACTTTATTTTTATATATATACACAGATTAACAGATACAGAAATAAATATATACAGGCATGTCCACATGGCTTAGTGTACACACATACATATCCGAGTTCTGAGGGCCTTCGAACAGCAACACCCCTCAGCAATGAACACATCTAGCTCCATATTGTGGTTTCTAAATACCGTTTCCCAAGAGAAGGACCAGGTGTCCTGGGGAAAACGGCTAATTCTAGAGCTGCAGCAGTGAAAGTCTAAAAAGGATTCTGGAGCACCTGGAGCAGTGCCAGAATTAAAAGAAGTGGTGAAAGAAAATAAAAAGAAAAACAGGAAGGAAGGAAGGAAGGAAGGAAGGAAGGAAGGAAGGAAGAAAGGAAGGAAAAGGAAGAAAAAAAGGAAGGAAGGAAGGAAATGAGTGCTAACTTGAAAGAGTTTTCAATGACTGAAGCTGCAAATTTGAGCAGCAAAATAAATAATGATAGTGTTGACTTATAGACCCAAAAATAAAATACCCACGAATTCACACTGATATATAAATACATAATTAAATCGATCAATACCTGAGGGTGAAGGGGTAACTCTTCCTCAGAGAGGAATTCCAACTAATACATGTAGCAGAAATAAGGGGAGTGGGAAAAAATCACCATTAGAACGCCACAGTAGGAATTGCAGCAGGCAGATCCACGGAGGAATGCCGGGAATAGCGGGCAAAACTTAAAAGAGATACCTGTCTCACCTCCCATATCTCCCTTGAAATGTTCGTTTCTGAGGTGGTTTTAAAATGTGTCTGCAAATGCTCTGATCATGCCTTCCTCTAGGAATCGGACTTTCATTCTTCTCCCTTGGAATGTAGTCTGGATTGAGTGACATGCTTCTAAAGAAAAAAGGAAGCTGGATGGGGGGTATATGAGACCTTTATGGTTATTTTTCAACTTTTTCCAAGTCTAAAATAATTTTAAAAATAAAAATGTTAAAAAAGAATAAACAGGAGCAGTGGGAGCTGAGAGCGAACTAAATTACTGTGGCAGGAACTTAGTAGGTAGTGTCTAAACTGAGTAAATGGAGGCACGTTATTGTATGCATCGTTTTGAGTGCTACATGGGTAACTGTTTGAAGAAACAGCTAAAAGAGCTCAAAGTCCTTGCTCCTGGGGAACAGGCCTGGAGTGGGGGAACAGTGGGCCCAGGGGCTGCTATGAATGGCAGGCCTTCGGAAAAACTCACCCCTCAACTTGCAAAAACAGTACAAAGATTTCTCCAAATCATCTCCTCTAACCATAGCACAGTCACCTAAAACCAGGCCATTGACGCTGATGGGACATTACGAATCATTTACAGGTGAACTAGAAACCACTGTTAATTAACCTCCATTTCTGCTGCTGTTCTGCTCCTGTCCTTTGGTCGGGTGCAGGCGATCTACAACCTCGCACTGCACGTGTCGTTCATCATCTCTTGTCACGGTCCCCCAGCCGGCGGCCCTTCCTCAGGCTTTCTTTGTCTTTCAAGACTTTTGAGGAATCCTGCCTGGTTATTTCGTAGAATATTTCTGGGTCTGGGTGTTTCCGAATTCGAGCTTTGTCTGATGTTTTATGCTTAGTTCTGACCACGTGCACATTGCTCTAGATCAAAATAAAAATGCACAATCCAAACAAATCCTCCCTGCCCCTCGCAATGGACATTTCCTGGGTGATCGTTTCTGATGTAAAATATACTCCCCATCAATAATTAACTTTTATATATTAAGCCTTATCAAAGGCTCTTACTGTGGGCTTTGTTTTCTAGGCCCTTCTTCAGAGGAGGTGAAGAGCAAGCCTCATTTCCAGCCCACGCTCAGGATGCAAGCCGACAGCAAAGAACAGGTCTGCTTCTCTGGGGTCTTGGGAGGAGACCAACTACAGAGTCCCCGCTGGGCTGTGGCCCAGGCAGAGGTGCCTGGGGGGGGGGTGTTGAAAGGAGGACAAACCTCCTCCTCCGAAGGTTCTGGCAGCCCCTCTGAGGTACCCCCTGGTCTCCTCCATTGCCAAGAACTTAGGTGCCGCCTCTTCAGGTCTCTGCCTGTCAAACGCTTGCCTTTGGCCAATCTTAGCATCTCACTCTCTTTAAACAAAGGGAGCGGAGAGAGTCGGCCTCTCCAAATGCTCTCTCTCTCTCTCTCTCTCTGCCTTTTGAAGCTTTAAAGGGCTCTTTGCACCGGCATAAATCAAAGGAGAGTGAGCTTATTCATTTAGCTCGTCAGAAAGAAAAGAAAAAAAATCCCACTGTCATCGTGGCAAATACAGGAGTTTACTCTTTTAATAGCTTTATTCTCTTCCCGTTAAGAAAGGAACCGTTCCAGGGCACTCATTCCAGGCTGTATATTAGCCATTTCATTTTTCGCGGAGGGGGAAAAATACCTTTCCGCACATGATTAATACTGCAGTCGAATACCAGGAGAGCCGGCCATGTGCTGGCTTGGGGCCATCCATCAGCAATTCCACATCTGTAATCTAGCCACGGCGAGTCCACGTTAACATCATGAACAAATCATGGCTGGTCTGTGGTCGGAGCAGTTTATGGGCCTTGTGTGAGCCGAGCATGCCTGCTCCCTCCCCCAGGGATTTGGGAACGAAGATGATCTGCAGTGAGGAGGCCACGCATGGGAAGAGGACACACAGCTTTTCCGTCTTTTCAGTTCTTGCCAGTGGGAGTGTAAGGCCCTGCCCTTTCCCCCCTCGGGGAGATCAGAGGGAGAAGCAAGGCTGCTTTTTTAGAGTCGAGGGGACAAGCATCTGCAGAATCAAAACCGTGGCACAAACAAGCTTTTACCTTTTCTCTCCCAGGGACCCGAATCACGAGTGCACCCTCACCGCTCGTGCATGCTCACACTTTCCATCCGAGGCTCGCTCAGACCTGGTGGAAATAGCCCACTGTGTCTCGAAGCGAGTGGACTGGGTTCAAGTGCCAGCTCCCAAACTTGGCCTTTGTCTTTGTCGCTTACCCTCTCTGACCCCCCGCCCCCCCCACCCCCGTTTTTTTCTGGGCTATTGCTATCCACCACTCAGGGCTGGTGTGAGGTTCCAGGGATCCAGGCTAGTTAACGTACGTGCCGGCTCCTGGCACGTAGTAGGTCCTCCAGGAACATGTGTTTCTGCTCTTCCCTTCCCCTCTCCTCTCCAAAGAGAACAAGGTGTCTCGGCCAGGATTAACCGATCAAGACAACTTTTCTGGAAGTGAGTTGAAGGGCAGATCCTTGAGGGGAACACGAACAGCTTTATAAATTGCTTTCAAAAGTCACACCAAATCCTTCAGTCGGTTTTAAAGGAACTGTTTACCACTGCATATGGCAGTCATTATTTGGAATAATAAACCCTCCGAGAATCTGAACATTCATGGGCCAACAGATGGGTCAACCTGCTCCGCAATTTAACGAAGTAATTTATTTCAATCACCGGGACGGGCCGTGTGAAGATTGCTAATTCCGTTCCCAAGCAAAAAAGGAGCAAACGCCCCGACGCGGCTGCGTGGTGCGGGCTTTATGGAAATGCACACCTGTTCAATGGGTGCGGAGACAGCCTTCATTTCGATTAGTGCTTCCTATCCTCGGAAGGTGTGCAGTAAATTGCCGCAGATTCTTCTGCTGAAACTCATGTGCTAATTGGTGTCAGGACGAGATAAAGATCGCCGTGAAAATTTATGCCCCGGCACAGGTAAAATTAAGGTCATCAAAGTCGGCTTTGGAAAGTAAAACAGAAGCACATTCTTATAATAATTGGGCGA
>PVJN01031793.1:0-24627 GCA_004026805.1 Lasiurus borealis | reverse complement strand
CAAATATGAGCCAGTATTGGAGGAGGCAAGGAAACAGTGCTGGAGGGGTTTGGGATGATGGGGGTGGAGATATGCTAAACTATTGCCTCAGGGCATGGCCAATAGTCCTACCTTATGTAAGGATTTTGTGGCTGCAGCCATACATCCTATAAGGAAAAAATATCCCAAGGCTTATATTATTCATTATATGGATGACATTCTCTTAGCCCATAAAAATGAAACGCATCTAAATAATATCTATATAGATTTGCAGGATTCCCTGCATTGTGCTGGATTATGCATAGCACCCAAAAAAGTTGAAAGGACATTTCCTTTTTCTTATCTTGGCAGCATTATTGAGGGAAAAACAATAAAACCTCAGAAAATTCAAATTCAGACTGACACTTTACTTACATTAAATGACTTCCAAAAATTATTAGGAGATATTAACTGGGTTCGACCTGCTTTAAAATTAACCACTGCTGACTTAAGCCCTTTATTTCATATACTAAGGGGAGATTCATCTCCATCATCTTCACGCTGCTTGACAGAGGAAGCCAAGATAGCCTTACATGAAACTGAGGATGCCTTAACTTCAGCACAACTTACAAGAATTGATTACTCCTTTCCCTTACAGGTTTTAATTTTCCCTATGACAATCGTTGGGGGTTAATCCTAGGGATCTTAAACCTAATCAAATTTGGCAAATGGATGTCACACACATACCGGAATTTGGTAAGCATAGATGGGTACATGTTAATGTAAATACCTGCTCCCACTTTATCTTTGTGACTCCCCAAATGGGAGAGAGTACCAAGCATGTAATTAATCATTGCCTAGCTGCCTTTGCAGTACTAGGTCCTCCCTTAGAGCTAAAGACAGACAACGAATCTGCATACACTAGTTCTGCTTTTCAACATTTTTGTCAGCAATATCAAATTTGTCATAAAACTGGTATCCCTTACAACCCTCAAGGTCAAGCAATAGTAGAAAGAGTAAATCATAATCTTAAAATGCAATTACGTACTAAAACAGAAAGGGGGAGATGAATGTTATGTGTCACCTCAAAACAAACTGTCATGTTCTTTGTACTTTAAATTTTTTGAATTACAATGCAGAGGGTCTTACAGCAGCCAAAAGGCATCAGGCCTCCTATACAATAACTTCCATGGGGTTAGCCCAATGGAAGAATGCACAAACTGGACAATGGTTTGGACCAGATCCAGTAATAATGTGGGGAAGAGGCTGTGTTTGTTTCTTCCCAGAAGGAGCAACACAGCCAATTTGGGTGCCAGAGCATGACATATGTTACCACAGTGGATCCAGAGAAGTTCCTCCCATCATTCAAAAGACTGAGAATTGCCCTGATGACAGCAAAGTGGAAAAGGAAGATGACAAAGGCTATACAAAAGATCAAGGTGCCAACATGGGGTCAGCTGAAGAAGTTAACAACTGAGGCCCCAGCAGACAACAAAAAAGCAAGAAGTGGAAGCTACTCCCACAATCATGTTTCTGGCCATGCTGGCATTGGTTAGCTGCCAGTATTCTGCAAACTCTTGTGCAGCCAGGTCCAAGGACTCAAATAAATCAGCAAGGAAACTTTCATTTAGTAGGAAAATGTTATTGTAGTTTGATTTCTCTATTATTGTAGTGTTGCATTAGCATTGTTTTATTAATAACCATGTCTAGGTTTTACATTGACATTGTTTTGTTATTGGGTTTTGCTTTGGCATTGTTTTATTAATATTTTAATAGTTTGAACTTTATTCTTGATGTTTAAGTTTTATTTTCATTATTAGTAGCTTAAAATTAAAAGAAGGGTGAGATGTAGAGAGCGGTTATAGGGTTCAGCCTCGGATTGACCTGCTGGTAAAGCCGCAAACAAGTCCCAGCTTAGAGGGCTTAGCCCTCTTAACATGATTAAGCTTGATCTTGTGACTACTCCCTAGATCTTTCCTGGGTAGCTAATGGACTGTGGGTGCTGCAGCAAGTGCTGCTAAAATAAGTGAAATTTACAAGAACATTGTAAGTTACCTTGTTTACCTCTGACTATAAAGTAAAGCATCAGCTTGCAGTCTGGATCTGTTCTGTGGTCTCAGTCATGCACAGAAGATCCACCTATACCCAGCTTATTCTCTTTATCTTTTCTTCATCTTTTGCCGGCCCTCCCTCAGGCTTGCCAAACCTTTGGCTGTGCTGGTGCCACAACTGCCGATGGAATTCTATGTGTTCAATAAAAGTTTACAGGCTAATTCAATAAAAAAAAAAATGAATGAATTGAACTCATTGAAGACTATGAGGTCGTGTTTCTAGGGCCCTTTGCTAAGAGAAATAAAATGACATTTATCCTCAGAGTTTAACTCAGTGATGTGTAGCAGTGTTTAGATTTTGATTGAGGACATAGAGGCTCCTAGAAATCTTCAGGGAAAACCTCTCAGGTAACTCATGGTTTCTGAATGGAGGCCAAGAATGAGTTTTAAATCTATGATAAGTGTATAAAAGTGGGAGCCATCCTTTCTTATTATATATTACCTCCCCAGTCATTATGAAATCATTTCATATTCATTGTGATAACACCAATCATTAATGTACTCATTTGGCATTCATATGACTCTCTTATGCACTTTGATAGGAATTTTGTTGTAATTAACCATTAGTTAATGTTAATAGTAATGGACATTTGAAATAATGTGCTACCGAGGAGGGTCATTGACAGCAAAGGGATCAACGTATTCAGTCATGAGAGACATGGGAGCAATCCCTCCCATCGGGAGAAGTTCCTGAGATGATAAAATGGAGTTTGAGACACTATATAAACTATCAGACCCATCAGCCTAGGATGGAAGCCTGATTCTTGGCCATCTGTCTGAGAAAACTTGAATTTAAGAGGAAAACTATGACAACCTGACATTTGATTCAGCATTTTTCTTTCAGTTTATATGCAGATCAACTATGTCCTAAATTATCTCTCTCTCAGCTGGCCTCATTTACAAGCAGTATTTTTCTGCTAGAGAGAAAATTTGATTTTCCTAATAAAAGATTGTTCTGAAAAATAATTTGGGGAAAATGTCAAAATAAAATGTATGATCATCCTCAGATCAAAGAAGTGACCAACGGTAGTTAGTTAAAGGTGAGTTGATGAGCTGTAACTTCAAATAAGGTCATTTTGAAATGCAAAATGAAGAACACAGTCTGAGCTCCCTGGACTTACAAGGCTCTAAGGCTCAAGGCTTGGGTGTACTTTTGTGCTGTGCTGATGAGGTTGGAGCTTGTTTCCTCCAGAATGTGTGTGGCTTCCTGCCCACAGTTTTCTTTCTCTATCAATACCAGCCATTTCAAGATTTGGCATAACAGATACCAGCTTTCAGTCATCTGCCTCATTTTTCTAGCCCTGGTGCCTGAGGTTTTGAATCTGACCTACCGCTTTTATGAGTACAGATCAGGAAATAAAGAATAGGAAAGATCAGCCAAAGGAATTCTAGAATCACCTGAGTTGTGGGGCTCCCTGGGGGCTCTCTGGGAGCTGCAGCTCCAGGTGCCATGGCAGAGTGTTAGAGCATCTTGAATCTCTCCTTCTCTGAAACTTGACTCTGGAAAGAAGTACGTACAAGTTCTCTGTGTCCCTGAAGAGGCCAGGAGGCCCACTCACCCATGGAGGCATGAGGATGTCTTGTAAATCTACAAGGTAATAAAATTAACTCTTTAAATAACGAATTCACATCCCACCCTCCACTGTAGTCAGATGTAAAGGCAAACATGCACAGCAGGGATAACATGACCCCATCTCATACCTTTTGACTTCTGGGCCTGAGATAAAGTTGTATTTGTTTGGTGCAGGGGAGATGAGCACTAAAAGGGGGAGGGAGAGAATACTCTCAAGTAGGACAAGAATGAGAGAAGCCAAAGTGATGAGCCAAGAGCCAATCTTGGACTTGCTTAGACACAGTTCCACCAGATTGAAATCCACAGCTGCCTCCTTTTTGGGTGATAGTTGTCAGGAAGACTATGGGTGTGCCAGGTGCCAGAGTGGCTCTGCATGGAAAAGAGTGGCACAGTAGTCTTAGCACTCAGGTTTCCAAGTGGGAAATATAGACACAGCTCCGTAATTCTAGGATAATGAGCCTGGCCTGGGCCTGGAAAGGGGTAACAGGGCTGAGCAGATAAGGTCCCATGCAATCCCAGGACACAAGGTGTCCACTGAGCAGTAACCTTGAATGTCACTCCTCTTGAAGGAAGTCCTCCCACAGATGGGTTCAACTAGATTCTGAACAGTTGTCTAACTCCCACCAGCATGGAAAATCCTACAGCGTCAGAGCTGGAAGAGCCCCAAGATGATCTCCTACAACCATTTAATTTTACCAGTGTGGAAACTGAGGCGTCGAGGGAGAAAGATGTACTCTTGGCACTGTGTTCACTGCACTTGTCATTGTATGACATCGTTCTCCATGTGTCCCCTCACCCCAGTGAGGTGCTTCCTCAAGCAGAAGACATTTGCAAATCAGTGAAGGGGGAGGCTATGGCCTGCCTGCCTTGCTCAGCAGGAGGGTTGACAGAAGAGACAAGGATGTGGTGGACTTTGGAAAGTCCCTCCAGGTGTTCAGGCCCCCAGGAGGGTATTACCGGGTATGATTCCATGTCATACACCCATCTAGAATGCTGCCACATCTCAGACAATGCCAGCCCATGCCCTTGGCCAGCCATGTTGACCTCACATTCTCTGTATTTGCCTCTTACTCCATTATCCAGTGACCACTTAAGGCTCATCTCATATCTCTCCTTCCACAGCCACCAATGACACCGATCGACACCAAAACAATTTGCTTCCACCACAACCACTGACACCAAAGCCATCACAGACACAGGCCTGGAATTCTGCCTAGCACGTGTCCCTTTAAATTCCATGCAGCATAAAAACCCTACACATGATCCACCTTCATCATTACAGAGTGGAAACTTGCTTCCACTATCCCACATCGGTACCATAAAGTAGAAACCTTTAATTACTCGGAAAGGTCAGGCTTCAAAGTGTATATTTAATTTGGATTTAAATAAGTGTGTTCTATGAAGACGTATGCTGTGGTGTCTAAACACCTGCTGCTTCCATTTGTCAAGACACGGGGGTCTTTAGGTACAGACAAACAGATAGACCCACCTGCACTTCTACTGCTCTCCACCTATTCAGAACAGAAGTATTTCAGCACCTGTCCAGAGACAGGTGCCTTTTCCAAACTAGACAGCAACAGCAGTGATGTAACAAAGGCTGTTTACAGCTACCTCAGTTACTAACTTGGAATGTGGTATATTCTGAGATGGGAATTTCTGAAAACACATACCTGCCTGCCTTTCTTTTTTCCTTCCACCCTGCCTCCCTTCATTTTTAGACAGAAGTCTATTAGGCAGGCTCAGGAGCCTTATGAAGACAGTGGCCAGCAGCTGATATCATGAGGGAGGATGTCAGGTGAGTGAAAAGGCAGCAGAGGAAGTCAGGAGACTGGCTGTATGCAGGGAAACTAGTACATATGTCAAAGTATCCTCACTTAAGTCAATATAAGTGGTGCCAGTAGCCTGACTATTGGAAAAGGAAGGTACAAGATATGGAAGGAAGAAAGCTATACTAAATGCTATTGTGTTAGATTTAAATAGACTTATTGGGGTACATTTATGGTTCCAGGTAGGTAGATAGTTAAATAAAGAGATAGAAATGTGGATATGTTTACACCTATAAACATATAGGGCCTGGGAGAGATAACCCTGCCATAGCAACAATGATTATACCTTCCTTGTAGTTCTTGGTTTTTAAATATGATGCTCCACTAAAAGAACAAAGGTTATTTGGAGAAATGGCTGGTGCCTGAATGAGGGAGGAGAACAAGATAAGCTCAGAATCAATTTTTGTGCCAGAATTAAATAAATTGCTCCAACACAAGACAATGAGAGGGTGGGATGAGGGCTCGCAACAGAGGGTAGAGGAGGCTGGGAAGACCAATGGGGGGGGGAGGGAGAGATATGTACTACATATGTAATACTTTAAACAATAAAATAAAATATTAAAAAAAGAAAAAAATTAAATTGCCCCAAGAATGATAAAGTATGTCAAAAATAGTGACCAAAACTGGGATAATTTGAAAGTCAAAATGAATGATAATAGTAAATGAATTGTATCCCATTGGATAATGTTTCATCTAACTGACCACATGGATATAAATAAATGAACATATGAAGAAAAGAAAAATCTCCCAATGATAAATGGGGTAAAAATGGGGTTCAATTAGTAAATCACCATTTGGCAATGATAATTAAGTCAGGTAAGAACCATCAGTGGTATTGAAATGAGGCTATAAAAATTGAAGAAAGTTTCTCATGCTCTCAAAGAAACTCTCCAAAAACCCTTGCTAATTACAACAGAGGGTAAGATGTATGGGTAAGATGCAATGAGAGGAAAACAACACATCCCTTCTGTGATATTCCAGTGAAAGTTGCAGGGGCTGGGTCTAATTATAGGGAAACATTGGGCAAATCCAAATGAATGGACAGTCTACAAAGATCGGTGCCCTCAATCTGAAAAACTGTCAAGGTCCTGGGAGTCAAGGAGAGCACTGCAGTTGGAGGGTCATGGAGAGATGAGGCACCTTGGTGCTGCCTGTCATCTTTTCCAGATTATTATGTAGTTGGAATCACACAGTCTGCAGCCATAGGGGAACTCTTCACTTGAGTAGACGAATAGATGGCCAAGTGATTAATAACACTCATCACTGTTTCTGTGTGTACGGAGCACAAAAAATTACGAAAATAGTTCATTTCCCCGTCCTCTAATGCAGTTATGTCTGTTTACTTTCCAGACTTACTGTTAGTAATAAGGAAAGACAGAGGCAGGAAAAAGGACTTGGTGTTCTGTCCAGCCCGAGTCCCTGATTGCTTCCGGCCTCGCTAACACACCCTGTTGCTTTCAGTTGAATAAGTCAGTACTTAAACTCTTGCATGATCTTACTTATGTGAGGATTCTAAAGAGTCGAACTCAGAAGTAGAAAGTAGAACTCTGTTGTCCAGGGGCTGAGGAGAGGGGACCTGTGGAGGTGATGGACAACAGGTATGCAGTTTCAGTAAAGCAAGATAAATGCATCCTGAGAGCGGCTGTACACAAAGCCCAGAGACAACAACTTCATGATGTGTACTTCAAGTTTTCCAAGAGGGTATGTCTCAAAGTTAAATGTTCTTACCATAAAATTATTAGTAAGAATAATAATCATATGGGGGCAGGGAGAAACTTTCAGAGGTGATTGGCATGTTTATGGTGAGATGGTGCACAAATGTATATGCACCCCATCTGAAGCATGTGCAGCTTCCTATATGTCAATCATACATTTGATACATGACCAGCCTGACTTACAATCATTCTGGAAATCAGTCTTCAACATTATTCTTAGATTTTTATGTGGAGAAGGAAAGAGAATTTCTCTTTCCTAAAATTTTCACATAGACACAAAAAAGAGGGTCTCTCCCATCCTAGCTATTTAATTATAACTATGTTTTTTATTCATAGTGTACTTCTTCTGAAATAATAATCTTTGCAATACAAAGAGCCCCAAAATGGTAGCTGATTAATTAATTCCCTAGAGAAGAAAACTCATAGACATAAAAGAGACGGGAGAGAGAGCAGGGCGCCAGTCCTTGAGGCTCAGGGAGGTCTGTCATCCCTTGCTAAAAATCAGAGGGGGCATATATTCGTTTTAAAAATTGCTCATGACATTCCTGTTTATTATGGGTAAACTCAGTGTTTCTACAGTTATATTTAAATCAAAGATCAGGTGGAAGTGATCAGACCCCAGTGATCTGGCAGTATTGGGCTCCAGAGTTGGTGGCACCAGGATCCTAACCATTTTCAGCCCAAATGGTCCCACAGTAAAGAGAAAGCCACTGATGTCCCCTGAGTGAAGAAAAGTGGCTCATGGGGCCTGAGCTAACTGGACCTTGAGGCTTGTCCACCTGACGGCAGCTTTGGATGCTCCTGCAGATTCCAGAGGTAAGAGTTTAGGAACCTCATGGACATAGGGAAGGACTTTCTGTTTTCCATCAAGGCCTGTGTTTATAACCCTGGAGAAAACTCACACTGAGTCTCATGATCATAAATCCCAACCACAGCCAAACTGGATAACCCTCCAGTCTGCTGTGTCTTTTGAATTTGTTTTATTTCTTTAGTTGCCTCCCATCTGATTTGGGATGAAGTCGCTTCCCCAAGCCTCTGTGGATTGAAGAATACATTGAGCACCAGGGCAAAGGGTACCCCAAATGCTCTGGCCTTGCATTCCTACAACTGGCCCTTTCATCTAAACAGCAGCTACAGAAAGTGCAGACACAATCCATCACCAAGATTTCTCCTTCCCTCTAGGGCCGGCTGCACTGGCTGTGTCAAACCCAGGTTCCAGAAACACTCTTTCCACCAGTGTGCTGTATTGAGGAACACAGATCCAGGTTCCAGAAACAGACACCTTACACCAGTGTTATATTGTGTAGTGTTGTGTCTTCCCACTTGATATACACACAGCTACCTATGAGAGTGGGCAGGTAACAACAGCACTTTAGGTAGGTCGAGATGCCACCAGGGCACAGAATTGTGGGCAGTGTCCTTGGCATCCCCTCACTCTGAGATTTATGGCAGGTGTGACAAGATTCAGTGACAGTCGGCTGCAACCATCAGGGCAGGTCCACCAGGACTGTGGATGAGTGGGAGGAAAAGGGGAAAGGGTTGGGAGGGTGTGGTTGTCACCCCAGAGAAGGAGTCACACCTCTACCTGTCACCCTGGTGGAGATATCAGGTAACAGCAGCAGCTGTCCAAGGGCAGGAGAGACAGAATGCAGTGCACCTGTTTGAAATACTCTTCATTATCATCCATATCCACGAAGTCATCACTGCAAAGCTCTGATAAACACAGCTACCCAGGGGAGCACCCCCAGTTGACCTGGGGTGGTTTACATCCACATGGAGTTATTAGAAGCCGGTGGCCACCCAGGGACCTCCCAGAGAAAGTTCCTGATTATCTCCTGTGATCATAATCATCCCCTGTTTCTGTGCTCAGTTTGGCTGTGTTGTTTTCTAATTCCATTGTTTCCTCATGGTTGCTTTGAAAGTTGTTTCCATCTGTTGACTGGTTGACTTTTCACTCATTTAATTGTTCTTTTTCCCTCTACCTGGTTCTCTTCTGTAAAAAGAAAAGCGAGGCCTAGGTCAGCAGGACAAGGTGCCAGTGAGGCCTGCAGTTGAAAAATGGTTGGGTTTGTGGGGCTTTGACACCTCACTGCTCCTTCTGTGCACTTGGCGGCCTAACTCTCATGCCCTCCTACTACAGAGGGTCGCACAGCCGTGCCAGCCAACTACTAAAACATTTGTCAGCCCAAACACCAAAGGACTCAATGCAGCAGTTCCAGGGTTATTGGCTCAAGTTGCTTTCCCCCAACTCAACCTCCAGAATTTCTGTGTAGTCTGCTTGTTGCAAAGACAAGTGAAAAGGACACAGAAAGTGAGGATCAAAAAGGCTAACATTAATTTACCGATACTAGTTAGAAGCAGCAGAGCACATTGAGACCAGCAGGGAGATGGATAAAGCGAGGCCGCCCTCCAGTCGGTGCCCTGCCTCCTGTTCCATGGCACACTTCTGTGAGCCAGGCGAACCTACCATCCTTTCTTGGGGAACAGGAATGAGCCCAGATCCCCCTCCCTCATCCTCTCTTCTTGCTGGACCTGCTTGTCTATAAGTACAAGCAGGAGGGAGGGGGGTTATTGGAACCACAGTCCTGTATTCAGATTCCCAACATTCCGATGTCGATGTCCCTGTCTCCACTTCAGGCAGCAAAACCAGCAGGCAGTTGAGTGGCCCAACTGTGTAAAAGGCAAAGAAATGTTTGCTGAAGCCCAAGACTAGACAACCATGAGAGAGGAGTGGTTTTCTCATAGCAGAAAATAGACCTCTCTGACAAATTGTTTAAATGATTGATTTTAACTTTTTTTCCTTTTTGTAGCAAGAGGGCAGGTCTGCTAAGTTTCCAGTCAAAATGGCTCATGAATGGGTAATCACAACAAGCCTAACAGTCTTTTGATTTCCTGACAGATCCCTGGTACTCGTGAATTTTGCATGATTGATGGCTGTTGACTGACAATGGGTTTTTATGGAATAATGAGTCCCAGACGGCAAACGGCTGAATGCACAAATGAAACACCCTGCCCAAGAGGTGTACACAGTCATGATTAAAGAGCCTCGCTTTCGAAACTGCTCCAAACAGAACCACAGAGAGGACATGGCGATTCTGTCAGCCACTGAGCTGCACGGGAGAATCCTTTTCCCTTCCTCCTGTGACTGTCCCCTCTGCAAGCCACCACATACCTTGCCTTCTGGGGGAGTGCTGTGGTCTTTGTATACAGTGATTTCACTACCCAAAGGGAGTAATCTTGGTACATGGTCTGCAGTGATGTCCAGGACACCAAACGTGTGTTCAAACCACATTGAACTATGTGTTTGGAAAGATGTTCATGTCCATTAAAACCCCTTGTTCTTCTAAGACCCACAGTAAGCAGGAGAAACCAGTGATGTGCCACAACGCCTAACTCCCACACTCTTCAGGGAAGAACAGTATCCAAAATGCATTGTGGATGCAAAGGTCACTTGTAGGTCAAAATTGATTTTTGTCATATTTTGGGCCAGGTAAGAAGATGGGACAGGGGCCTACCGGGAACTGAGCTCCCACAGGGTAAAGGAACAGATTCCCAGGGAGAGCCCACCTGCAAGGCTGAGAGTTCATTTTGTGTGCAGAGGGTGGGGCCCTAGTGTATTGCCACTAGAGCAAGGTGAAGTGGAACAGCCACAGAATCCACATCCAAGTTGCTGAT
The DNA here is from genome assembly GCA_004026805.1 of Lasiurus borealis. Classification (NCBI taxonomy): domain Eukaryota; kingdom Metazoa; phylum Chordata; class Mammalia; order Chiroptera; family Vespertilionidae; genus Lasiurus; species Lasiurus borealis. The sequence continues at coordinate 13,769 of PVJN01031793.1, read as the reverse complement.
CACCCTGATGCATAAGGGCACCATCCTAAGGCACCTCATAGAGAGGTTCTGGGACCCAAGCTGGCTGACCAGCACCAGAAACAGCAGCAGTGACTTTGAGGGCATTTGTTGATCTTCCTTACAGAGTAGATTCAGCACTGGGCTTTAAACGCACTTTCACAGCCATTCATGAGGCCATTGCCATCACTGTTACTACTGTCCTCACGAGGACAGGGCTTAGAGCTGAAACTACTTGCCTGAGATGCAAACCAGGTCTGTCCATCTAGAACAAAGCTGAAAACCTTGTAGGTAGGCTTCTCCCTGGGAACCTGCTCCCTTATCCCATGGGTCTCACTGGTTTCTAACAAGTGCACCCGTTGTAAGAATTCCCTGCTGTAAGTATAATCAAATGTCTTGAGAATATTCTCCAAGTCTAACAACCAGTTATTTGAAGTGTACTTGAAAGGTTAAATGACTCAGTCCTCTGAAGAAAGAGTAAGGCATCTTCCCCACCAGGGGAAGGTGGTGGAGAGGTGAGATTGGCAATAAGGGCCAGTCCATGCAGTTGTTATGATTGCTTCAGGGCACGTCAAAGCTGGAGGTGGGGTGAGCTTTGGAGTGGGACTGCCTCTCTAGCCATGGTGCTGTTTCCCACCTCTGAGACAGAGAGAGCACCAGGCCAATGGCTGTGAGAGCCCACAGTGCATAGTAAGGATGTCATAAATGCCCAGCAAGCTTTGGCTCTCCACTCCCTCATCACATACTTGGTTTAATTCCATTTCTTCTGCAGTATGATGAGTCCTCCCTGTAGGCGCAACCCACAGAGAAGTTCATCACAAATCAGCTACCTCAGAGGCTTACCTCTCACGTCCCTCTACTCAGGAAGTTTCTGGACATCCCACTCCTGAGACTGAGGGACACAGAGAAGCAGTTAGAAGGGCAGGAGTCTGAGAGGCTTCATGTATTAAGAGATGAATAGGACACGGGGGTGTCCTAGAGCTGGGCTCCAAGGGAACTACCAGCACAAAGAGTGGACAGATGTTAGGAGCCAAGATGGAGGTTAGGAGGCAAGTGGCTAGGCATAAGGAGAACAGAGAGCATGGGGCTCACATGGGTAATGAGTCTGTGTAAAAGGACCTTGGTAGGAGGGGCCAGAGGGATAGCCATGGCACCCAAAACAAAGTGCTCAAAACCAGACCCCAAAATAAAGGCAGAAGCTTTCAAGTAGGTAAGTAAATCCAGTCTTTGGAAGTCAAGAGACGTTTTCTGTTTAACAGGGACACCAGTGGGCAGAGAAGCCGGGAGCACACACAGGGCCTCTGATAAAGACATGGGAGAATGAGGGAAGTCGCCTGCCAGAAACAGTGCCATCATGCGGGTAGGAGGCCTGCTGAACTAGATTGCATCAATATTTGTCCCTGCCTTATTAGCTATAAGGATGATCATATGGGAAAAGAAGTGTTGTGTAAAAAGAAAGCCTTATTATAGCCAGCAAATTGGATGCATAAGCTGATTAATTTGAGATCTGTTTGGATATCCTTTGGATTATTTTGCCAAGTTTCTGGATTTTCAGTTTGAACCGGTAACTTTCAAAATTGATGCCGAGGGCAAGAGACAGTGCTAATTAGTGCATGAGCTTTTCACATCTGAAAATCTGGGAATGAGTCCTTCTTGGGTCAAAAGTGAAAATGAGCTTAGTTCTCTCACTCTGATCCCTGTTGACACTGTCATCATCACAAAACTATCAGGTTTTTTTTTGGCATAGCCACCAGGCTGCATCAAGGGAGCCTCAAACCCAATGGTGCAGGGCATGATGGCAGGTCCAGGCCACACAGTAGCAGGCAAAGACATTTCCAGAAAGCAAGCTGCACACGTACATGGAATAGGCTGGTGGCTTTAGCCCTTTGCTTTCATGTGCAGTAAATTTGCACGGGGTGGTTTTAAAAGAGAAAAAAGGAGGGGGGGGATTAATGATGCATATCCAATCTAAAAGATAGTGTTATCTACTTTATTTCCCTACTTGTGTTTCATTTCATTGATTTTGCCCTATAAACTTCAGTCACATAAACATATAAAATGATGCAATATAGCAGAACATGATACTTTACACAATAACATGCCAACAGCACAGACTATCACTGCCACACTGGTCTGTGTCCTCACACAAGCTCAGGGTTTGATAGGTCTAGCAGCAGTTTTCTGTGTCTGCAGTCATGTGAGGGTCTCTTGAGAGCACAATTCTGATATCAACAGGAGTTTGGGGAGAGGCAGGACTGGACTAGGATGGATCATAAGGGACTCCACTGATTCATTTCTTCACTCACTCACTCACTCATCAAACATTTTAAGATTGCCCTGAGAATTGCAGATGCTAAGCAGGAGTTTCCTGGGAATTGATGCACATACACCACACCTATACAGTGAGTCAGAGTCACTAGTGAAGTGATCCCAACAGTTCAACAAAGAGATAATGAAGTGCTTGACCAGATGGGCTGTGGGCAGCACACCTCACCAAGGTGGGAGGAGACAGAGAAACCAGGCTATCTAAATCCAACCCCAAAGAGTCATCAGGATTCTCTAAAAATCTACAGGGGACCCACAACATGGCACAGCGATGACTAGCTGGGGTCTTTGGCTCGTAGTAATGTAGAATGTGACACAGCTCAATGGCTAGACTTCAGGCTGCACTGAGCTGAAACAGAGAGCCAGAAATGTTAGCACTTGTCCCTTTCGATTTTCTGACTTCATAGAAAATTATCAGCTATCAGGGAGACAAGAGAAGTAAGGCCAAAGTTCACTCATGGTCTGAAATATGGGGAGTAGGGCAGAAGTGGATCTGCGCCTGGAGCAGGCAAACAGACTCAGTAGGAAGGACACTGAGTTGGAGACCAACACTCTACACCTGCCTCCAGATCAAGGGTTTCCTTTTGTTCCACTTGTTCAATGAGTACTCGTGGGGTCCCATTCCCAGACCCTAAGGTGCAGCAGTGAACAACTTCCTGTAAGCAGGGGAGAACTCAGGGGACCCACCAAGGACACCTCTGCCCCACTTGCACTCCCAGTGCTCTGGCATTTTGACTTCTCACTTATAACCAAATGAGTTTGGTTTCTTGAACTCCAGGATCATTTCTCCAGGTCAGCTATGAGCCAAAAGCACCTCTGTGTCTCCTCCCAGCACACCCTCCCAGCATTACATCCCTGAAAATTATCAGTTGGCTTTCTGGGACACTAATGACTCCAATAATGTTGACCAGTTCAGAAGGTCACTGCAGAAAACAAGGCCATGGGCATTTCCTGCCCAAAGGTGTTGTGTAGGTGAACACAAGGGTCCCCACTCTGGTTTGAATCTTCAGTTGTCACTTTGGGATCAGTATTAATTGAGCTGCAACAGGAAGGGTAAGCTGTTGATAGCAGGAGGACAGTATACCCATGCCGTCTGCCAAATGTGTCTAATCACAGCTAACATCCTCAAAGCAATAAGTCCATTTTATGTCTTTCACATTTAATAGCAAATTCACCATTTAATCTTTAAGACAGAAGTTACTTATTCTCAATCTACCTCTCCTCGAACTACTATAATCTCATGCCACTCACACTGACCGGTGGCATGAAGCCCATCACGCTCTCAAATCAGGCCCATTTTTTCATTAGCTCATATCCTTCCTGAGGTGGCCTCCTTTACAGATGGCTGATCAGCAATCAACACTAGTTTGTTTCAATCAGAGCAATACCCGTAACTTCTCATTTGAAAACTGCTTCTCAGAAACGTATTAGCAGGAGGTATAGAGCCACAGGATTGCAACAATGCCATTTTGTTTCCCTTAAGAAAAAAAGGAGCAAAATCCAAAGAAAAAATCCCATACATTTGCACACACTCCATGGACCTCAATGCAGATTTAAGTCTATCCTAATTGTTAATGGGTTCTCCTTCCAGTTAGGAAGGAAATTAATAAATCCTATTTTCAATCTTAAAAATATAGTCAATGGAGGGAATTCCTTAGTGACCCATGGGCCCAGGAATCATTTGCATAGTTCCAAACCAGCACTTGAACCTAGGTAAAATCTAAATCTTAGACATTAATTTCATTAATATCACCTCTTGAGAGAGTTTTTGGTAAAGGTTTCTGACATCATTTCTTCCTGGAGAGGGAGTGTGTGGAATGTTGACAAGGCTGTGCACCCAGGCTGTCACTCTGTCCCTCCATGTCCTTTGTGAGCCAGCCAGGTCTCACCAGGACCCTGCCACATTGAGGCTCTGCATGAACACGTGTTCAAAGGCTGGCTCACCCATGGGAGGAAATGTTGCCTCCAACAACCGACTTTCAACTGATTTTCTTATCTCACTCATCCATCTTGTATTTCACTTGGGTAAATGCAAAATGGCCACACGTACACACAAAAATCGCCTTTGTCATAAAGTGAAGGGGACAATTTAACATTCAACCCCTGGTGAGCCAATCAATCATTTATTAAGGAGGGTTTTGAAAATTTATCAATGTGTTCACAGAGCATGAGCCACTGAAATGTGATTTGGGATCTTTGTTTGTTACTCGTGCAGTTGGAATTGGTGGTGTTGTTTAATTCCATTCCTAAAATAAACAAAGGTATGAATTGTCTTGCATATGTAGTAATTACCTCCAAGACATACGCTGCAAAGTGAGCACAGCTTCCTTCCAGGAGAGCATATCTGCAGGTTTCAACCCTACTATCTTTGCTCAGAATATTATTGCAATTCCTATTTTGGAACTGCCCACATGAGAGAATCAAAGGACCCTGCAGTTGAAAATATCTTTTAAATGAAATCATTAAACCCAGACATGACAGCATCCAATATCATCACAGAGTTGAATCAAGGTGAGTGCTGGCCACAGGTAAGTATGACACTTGTCCCTGCTCCAAAGTCCCCACAATTGTTTGGAAGAGGGACTTGGGAGGATTTGTATGTAAATGAAGACTGTCCTACCATAGAGGCACAGTCTCTGCCAGCCAGAGCCACAGAGGCTGTTCCCTTTCACTGTAGTATCTGCCCTTTGTTCTTTGATGGCCACACACTGAGTCCAGAAGGGGACTATGGCCGGAACACTTTCTACACCATGTGAACCAAAAATAAGTGCTACTTCTAAGAGGTACACACAGGCCCGGTGGGAGAAGAATGGGGTCAGAGACAACATCTCTGAAGAGAACAGTCTGAAAGGGTGGGAAGAGGTGGCAAGATGCAGAATGGGTGGGACATTGGGAGCAGAGGAGATGCAGGTGGGAAGGCAAGAAAGTGCATGATACCCAAAAGGCCTGGCAACTACAAGAGAACAAGAGCTTTGGTTTGGTTACAGAAAAGCACGCCTAAAGAGAGGGCATGTTGGCCAAGATGGAGCCAGGCAGGCTGGCAGGCCCATAGCCAGAATAGTGCACATTGAGTTGTTGATTGATGGCCCCTGTAAGTAATATGCTGCCGCCTTTCCTTTTCCTCTACCTGTCCTAAAATGTCCTCCTCCTCGACAAGTTCTGCCCAGCCCATGCTCACACTCTGCCCACCTCTGCCCCATCAGCTACAAGATTCACTGGTACATTCTGATGCAAGGTCACCTGTGTGAGCCTTCTGACCTGACCTTTCATCTTTCCTTCCCTCAGTATATCATTACATCCTTAACCTGCTTAACTAGATCTCATGAAATTCTGTTGGTCCCCACCTGGTAGGCAATGACTACCTGCAGGGCAGCTCCCCCTCCTCCTCTTTTTCCTTTTTCTTTTTCTTCTTGGTCTGGCATGGTGCACACTGAGTGGTAGTCAGAACATTTTTTTTCATGAATGAGTGAATGAAGTTTACTCTAAAGCCATAACAAAGCACTTGAAGCATTTTAGGCAGAAATGTGACAACATCAACTTTGCCTTCCTCCCCAAATCTGGAAGTGATGGGACATGAGTTCACATGTTCTTTTAGTCATTAATCTGTTGAGCAAACAATTACCACTACATGCAGTACTACGTGCTCAGTGATGGCAAAACAGAAATATTCCCTTCCAGGATTATTTTTCATTAAATAGTCAGAGAAAGAAGGAGTAGGCTAAGAATCACTCAAATGCCCAAAAAAGTATGTGGCTTCTTCCCATTCAGACACAGAAATGAATGTGCATTGAGTATCCCTTACCAGTTCATTGAGTATCACCTATGTACTAAGGATTATAGTAGACATGGGCACTTAGCTCTAGCAAAGCCCATCTTGACAACACATCACTGCTATAAACCCCACAGGATGCAGACCTGACAGCCTGCTACATGTCATGCCATTTCCAAGACAGCAAAGTCTCACTACAGGAAAAAATCTGGACAATGTTGTGCTTTGACATTGCTCCTAGATTGGAAATCTTTAAGGAAGAATTTTGGAACAAGGGAATATCCAATATGCAAATGAAGCTGGACCTTCTATTTGGGATTGTGTTCTGGTCTAAATTTAGACATGTTCCCTCAGCATCTCAAACGTTGTATCTTTTCTAGGTCCTTTCTAAACAACATACCCACAGACCAATGTGAAAAGACTCATGTGGCTATCAAAATTCATTAGGAATCACTAACTGAAAAAAAATTTAAATTAACCATTTGTTTGATTGACCTCTGTCACAAAGCATTTGTGTATGTGTGGAAGTGATTTTATGTGTAAACATGGTTTTAACAGGAGCATGAAGAAGAAACAGGAATGTCCAGCCACATTAAAGTGCTTTTTACATTTTTATTCAACATTTTACAAGTAAAACTGTGAATAAAACAAGCCAAAAGTCCTTTAGAAAGAATTTGAAATTGAGTAGCTGTTATGCCTTTCAGGAGTAGGAGGAAGAAAGCTGGGGTCCATGGACCAGAATCTAAGGAAGCACTCTAATTCTGGCCTGGACACTTACTTTCAATTTGACCTTGAGAAAAACCTCTACTCACTGTGTGCATCACTTTCACTCAAACTGATCTGAGCTTAGCAATAACCCTTACTTATTTCTGTGAAAAAAAAAAAAAATGAGCTAACACTTCAGAACTTATGGGCCAGCCAACTGAAGAGAGTGACGAAAATGATTAAGCCTTTGCTGGTGTAGCTCAGTTGGTTGGGCATTGTTTTGTGCACTGAAATACTCTGGTTCAATCCCCAATCAGACACATGCCTGAATTGTGGGCTGGATCCCTGGTAGGGAGCATGCAGGAGGAAGCTCATTGATGTTTCACTCTCACAATGATGTTTCTTTCTCTCTTCCTTCTAATCTTTCTCTCCCTCTAAAATTCAATAAAAAAATAATTGATGATTAAGAAACTAGATTCCCTGAATAAAGGTTAAAAGACATTCAAGATAATTTAAACAACAAAAGTGAACACCAAGGAGTGACTTAATTACTATCTTCAGTTTACAATGATATTTTTGTATTGATCTTGGTCTTTATTTTTCTTGTTCATTATCTTGCAAGCTCTCTGGATCACTAATGCTATCTCTCGTCCTCTCTCTCCCCAAGCCAAAAAAAAAGAAGAAGAAACACTGTCCTTACCTATCACTCAACCCCTCTCAACTCAGCTAAACCATTAGCTTCATGACTTGCTTGGACTCTGAACCGAGGTTACCTACTTGAAATTGACCTCCTCTGCCACCTTAAACTCTCTTCAACCTCTTGCATGCCTGTTGACATTGATCTGAAAATCCCTAACCTTGTATCCAATTTCCTGGCTACTGGGCCACCTGGAATTGTTCGAATAAAATACAGAATTGTGCAAACTTGTCATTACACCGAAATTCATGTTAACCTGAAAGCAATTCTCGTATATTTGTCTTTAGCCACTCCTGCAGTAGCTCCCTCAGCAATGGCCTGGCCTCGAACTTGACTGAAATATTCAGACCATTAAGGCCACTAATATATAGAGAGAAATCCACAGAGAGGGCCAGCGAATCCACATGAAACATTAAAGCAGTCACCACATGACTAACTCATTCCAAAACAGGGTGAGGATGAAAGATACTGAACCCAGACCCTCTGCCAAAACTATATAATTTAGATCCAACTCCTGGAGCTCTGCATAAAACAGCTAGAAGCCTGCCACCAACAAAAAAAAGGGGGGGAGAAAAATGTAGAAACCTTGTGGAAAATGTTAGAATTCATGTTAACATCCAATTATTTAAGAAATGCCATGATAAAGAAATTGACTTACTCTCAGCAAACAAAAATATTCTCCTTCCTTATCACTCGATACCTACCACATCAGTTGGAACAGGAAATAGGCTGATAGACAAAGAGAAAGATTAGCTGAATCTGCATTCCTCACAATGAAAACCACTGACCAGACGGGGTGGGGGTGCTTCCATCTCTTTTGAATCTCTAGTTGCCAGCCAAGCAAAGCAAGCTATTATTCCTGGTCACTGTCATTCAATAACTCATCAATAATCATTATAAGCCCAGTGAAAGTTGACTGGCACCTGAATTGACATCAAAATGTGGCCCTCCACTACTTATTCATCGCTGATGTCAAGGGTGGAACATACCGGTTTTAGCAGGGAGGACTTAGTCTTTGATTAAGAATCATAAATCCAGGTTCTTCAAACCAGTACCTTTGCACACAGTAAATCAGCACTTCTCAAACTTCCGCGTGTTCCAGAATGACATTCACTTGTTTAAATATGTGTTTCTGGCCTCCATTTTCAAACCTTCTAATCATGGATTACTAACTAGCACCTGGTAATTCCAAATCACTGGGTAATGCTTCAGTGAGTGCTCCCTCCACAACATGTTTGAGATATCTGGGAGTTCCTATGGGCATGGGGAAAACAATGAAGAGCAGACTCTGGGTCAAGGATTACAAGCCCCAAAACCCCATTTTTCTAGGAAGTGTGCACACAAGCAGAATGCTGCGCCAAGTCAGAAAGTTGTTCCCATTGTCCATTTCTTTCCTCACTAGGAGCCCCCCTGGACATTTCTGGAATGAGAGTTTGCACCATTTCCTGCACCATTGCCATGCATATGCCCATTGGGAGTAACCCTTCAATAAGTCAGAGCTCTTTGGGATCATCATATAAAAGCTGACCTGGAATGACAGCTGCTTTCCCTACTCTGCAAGGGCAGCATGAGTTAATTCTACATATTACAAAGAAGCACCACTATCTGAAAAGAAGTGGAGCGAAAAGAAGCCATCCCACAGCCACGAATGAAGTTCACACATGGAACTCACCTGAGGAAGGTAATTTCTCAAGGACAAGTGCAGGGTACTCTTTCAAGATTTTTTTTTTTTTTTTTGGCAGGAATGAGTTAATCTTATAACCCTTTCTGTTCCTATTCCAATCCTAGCTCTCCTATCAGGGGGCTTCCCTGTCAGGAGAGTGGGCCAATTTTATCCCATTTGCCACTTTCATTACTGTCTCCAGGTTGTCACAAGAATTGATAAATTTCAGACTGTTTTTCTTGTCCTTATTACAATCTTAAGGTTGTCATGAGAATAAATTGATTTTGTGCCATTTTTGGTCCTCATTACAGTCTTTGTCATGAGAATGGCTTCATTTGGACCCGTTTCAGTTCCCACAGCCATTTTCATCATGTGAGGCGGAGGCGAGACTATTGGCTGGAAGGAAAGACATCGTCTCGATGCTGCTCTTCAGATCTCCCCTCCCCCCCGCCTCCAAGAGGGCAGAGAGAGACAGTCTCCTTGTGAAGAGTTTCCTGTTGTGTTCTTTGTGACCCTGAGGTGACCATGGAAAACAAAGAAAAAGCAAAGCTCTGGTCTTTGCTCGCTGTTACTTACATTGCTCCCACCTGTGGGGCAGAGACTATTCTTGATGGGCTCTTGAGGGCTTTCAGGGTGAAAATGGACAAGCTTAATGGCTTCTGACAGAGAAAGAAGAATCCATAATCCATAATCCAGACTTACTTGCACAGTTTGGCCCAAATGAAAAATTGTTGCTTAACTGGAATGACCCAAATGTCAATTAACCAGTGAATAGATAAACAAAATGCAGTATATCCACATGACAAAATACTATTCTGCCATGAAAAATAATAAAGTATCATACATACACTAACATGAGTGAACCCTGAAAACATGACGCTAGGTGAAAGAAGGCAGTCACAAATAACTACACGTCATACAACCTGCTCTTCGAAATGTCCAGAATAAGCAGATCTATACAGAAAGTAGAGTGATGGCTGCCTAGGGCTATTGGGGGAGGGGGAGGAAATGGGAATGATTCCTAATGGAGTTTTATTTTTGGGGTAGGAGAAATGTTTTAAAGTTAGATTATGGTGCTGACTACACAATTCTGTAATTTACAAAAATTCATCAAATTGTAGACCTAAAACAATTTAATTTTATATACTATAAATTATATCTCAATAAAGCTGTTTGTTTGTTTGTTTGTTTGTTTGTTTATAAGTAGCTTAGAGATATTGACTTACTGTCCCCAGTAGATCTCAGACATGTGTACGTCCAAGAACCCAGTGGGGGTGTTTTGAGATATTTTCCACACTGTGATGTTGAGGAGCTAAAGGTTAATTAAACCAAGAGAAAGGTGCCACTCGAGTCCCTAAGACTGCCACCTGTTGGAGGAGGACAAATTGAATCACAGGGAGGCTACATTTCCTAATATGTGGCCATGTTGCTAAATTAATATCCTGGGTCCAGATCAATAAGGAGCAAGAATTATAACAGGAAAATGATTGAATTTCTGGATTCTATCAGGGCAGGAAGCTGTTAGGTGGGAGTGTAGATTGCTAAGTGTCCAGGAAGATGTTGAACAATGGGCGGGCTAGGTGACAAATGCCACACCTCAGATAAGAAATTTGACCCAAGGCACATACCTTCCCCAGCATGTTGTCTGGCCTGATGTCTGATTGGTCTCCTTCTATAGTCCCTAGGGAAGGCTCCCTCTGATGTCCCCCATAGTGGGGCCAGTCCCAGCCTTTACCTAAGCCCTGGATCCATATCATATGCCTTCAACTCCCTAAGCCAAGCATGTCAAGCTCATGGCCCACAGGCCCCATGCGGCCCACAACGAATATTTTTGAAGCCCAACCAATATAATGGTATGTAAGGATCATTTTAATAAAAATTTGATAACTAAATGTTTATAATATCCTGTTGTACATAACATCCAGTGGCCTGGTGCATGAAATTTATGCACGGAGGAAGGAGGGGGGTTCCCTCAGTCCAGCCTGCACCCTCTCCAATCTGAGACCCTTTGGGGGATGTCCAACTGCTAGTTTAGGCCCAATCACTGTGGGACATCTCTCTCACAATCTGGGACTGCTGGCTCCTAACTGCTTACCTGCCTACCTACCTGATTGCCCCTAACCTCTCTGCCTGCCTGCCTGATCACCACTAACTGCCTCTGCCTGCCTAATTGACCCTAATTGCCCTCCCCTGCCAGCCTGATCTTGCCTCCAACTCTCCTCCCTGCTGGCCTGATCTAGCCCCCAACTACTCTCTCCTGCCAGCCTCAGTCCCCATCTTAAGTTCTGCCTTCAAATTTCACCCAGATTTTGTATTGATTGGTTGGTTTCTATGCCAGTCAGCATAAAAAGCTCTGTCTCCTAGACAGCCATTGGTTTCTCACAGTTCACCCAGATTTGGCTCTAACTGGTCATTTTCTATGACAGTCAGCATCTCCAGGCATATCTCCAGGCCTGATCAGAGAGGCGGGGTTGTTCAGCAGCCCCTGCAGAGGGAAGAGAAAAAGAGGTGGCCAGGCCTGGTGAGAAAAAGAGAAGCAAGGGATGATGAACAGTCTGCAAATCAGGCCCTGCTTCTCTCTCTCCAGGTTTCTCTCCAGGCCTGATCTGCAGCCTCCTAAACAGTCACTGCTGGGTCACTGCACCCTCAGCAGCAGCAGTCAGTGTGACCCAGCACTGAATGCAGGACTGACTTCTAGTTTTCGGTCAAGCCTTTGGTCATTACAGTCACTGCCTTTATATATATATAAATTATTAATAATAAACTACAAGGTTTGCTAGTGACTGATTACTACAATTGTGTTGCATTCATTTTCCTTACGTGCCTTATGTATAGGCACACCATTTCTCTCCACTAATACTAGCAGCGAATATTTGAGCGGTCAATTGCCACGTCATTAGTCTTGGACTGATTTGTTTGATGTGCGCAACAGGAAATATTTCACTTTCAGAGAACAAGAAAAATAGGTTTATTTGCATTATACTTACTAACTTGTGCAGTTATTCAGTGTCTGGTAAGTTAATGTTCAAGAAAAAATATTAATTTTAATAAAATGTTCTATTATTTTATGTTAATGATTATTCATTTATTTCAGCCCTTTGTATTCAGCATGTCTCTATTGAAATAAATCTACGTTTCTATGAAAATTGAAGCTTTTGGGTGTTTTCTTTTGTTTTGTTTTTGTTTGTTTTTTTGCAGCCCACATAAACATAAACCTTGTTTATTTGGCCCATGTTAGTCTTTGAGTTTGACATGCTTAGGGCCTCAGCCCAGTAACCTCAAAGTGCCTTATTGCTTTGTGTTCATTTCCCCGGGCAATTATACATTTTAAGGCATCTCATTTAATAAATGGTTCATCTCTTTATGCTATTAAAGGGGTCAGGGGCTGTGAGAAGAATTCCAAAACGCACCCTCATTCACACTTCCCATACTGACATTGGAGGCTTTGGGGAGAGATGGGAAAGCCAGAACTTCTTTCCTTGATGAGGGGGCTCTCCTGGCTGCCTTTGTCCCCTCAGAAGGAAGGCGCCTGCTTCTTCCACACACAGGCTTCCCCTCCCCAGCAGCCCGTGGGCTGGGCGGGAGTCAGTGTGCACACCAGGAGGCGATGCACATACATCAGTGATGGATAAGTCCGAGAGAGAAATCCAAGTCCCTGACAGCCTGGTCCTGAGACCCTGTCAAGTACCCCCTAATTTTGAAGCGAGTGGTTAATTCCCAGCAAATTGATTTATGCACTGTTTGAGGTTTGGCGACTAGTGTTGTTCATCTGCTATTACCAGGAACTCGGCTCTGCCTATTCATTTAGAGCATTGACACAACCCAGTGCATCTCCCAAGAAAATCTCCTTTGTCAGCACATCTAGAATTTGCTAATTAAATCAACGATGACATTATTCACTTTCTCAAGAAAAAGTCCCTCCCTCCAACACCATGCCTGTTCTTTCTCCTCCCTTGGCCTCCTTTCGCTCTCTCATTCTCTCCAATTCCGAGTTATGTAAGCACTGAGGATCTCAGAGGTTAGCTGGCCTTTCCTGTGCTTTATTTTGTCTGCCAACAATAGCACATGCTGGTAGCATCCTTCTCTATTCAATCAGGAGCAAACGCTCAGCACGCGTCTGCACCCAAGTTCACATGCACACTGGAAAGTGTGGGCTTACAAGCACTGGCACATACTGAGGACACGGCGACAGGGATGCCTTTAGGACAAAACAACATTTTCCCAAACCCTGTGAGCCTTGCTTTTCCCTGTGAGCCAGAATATGGATTTCATTAACGTGATGGGGTCAGCCAGCCCCCCACACATTGTCTGCATCGTCCCGTAAAGTGAACTCTGAATGCACAGGACAGGCTGTCCCCCGGGCTTGGTAATTATGAGCCCGTAATGTCTCTGCTTGTCTTTGGGATCCGAGTCATAAGGAATTGCAGAGGGTTTGAAGGAGCCATTTTGCAAAGCCAAGAAGTTTTAGGTCACCTTTTTCTTCGATTGGAATTTTCTTTTTCAATCCACAGAAATTAAAAAGTAAAACCAGGGAAAGGAGACTTGGACACTGATAGGGTGTTTTAATGACTGAGAAAACTCTCCCTTCCTGAACATAAGACATAGAATGAAAG